>JAULBS010036004.1:0-24108 GCA_032355785.1 Symmetromphalus regularis
TATGAATATAAATATATATATATATATGAATATATATATATGAAATGTTGACCCGGATAAGTTTTTCTAATAGTTTAAACCACACCAATGCTGATATCAGCAGCAAAAATTTTGAGGGGAGTGGATTTAAATTTGATACCTTTTTATAACATCATCACTGATTAGCCCACATTTTAATTAAATGCACAGAACTTAAGAGTCTATTTTTTGCATTGTTATATCCAGTTTAATATGTTAAGAGAGTGATACCTTGAGTCCCATCATTCACGCAAATTTAATTAGAGAAGAGTGAAAAATAACTATTGTATAATATTTTCAATATAACCTGATAAAAATTATTTCATACTTTATTGTTACTTGAAAGTTATAACAATTTAGTTTTCATAGAAACAACAGTAATATTTTAAATGGAGTTTTAAAGTTTTTTGTGGTCTGTTAACCATTAAATAAAGTCAAAGACTAAATGTCGTATAACACAGACATCTTTTTTTACTGATTATGATCTGTAAGACTGACCTGATAAAAATGGAGTTGATTGGGACAATTACTGTTTTCCCTTACATTTATAGTTTATATAATCTGAATATGATAGTATATTGAATATTTAATATTACTGAAATTAATTATTAATAAATATGTATTATAAATTGTAATAAGGAAGTGTTGTCTTTCAGTTCACTGTCATCTCTTATATTCTAAACCTGGGCTGGATTGTGATACTGTGTTTTTCTGTCGTCCCAATTATTTTGTATACAGCCATTTACTCCATATGTTCCAATGAGGTTTACAACAGAAATGCAGACACACTGACTTACTGCTTCAACTTGACTCAGTTTGGTGAGCACTTATACTGAGGAAGTTTCTAGAGATATTATTGACTTAAATTTAAGAGTACAAGTTTTAAGAATAGTTTGTGAGCCTATGATCCTGTGGTAGAACATCGGACTCTCAAGCTGAAGACTGGTTCAAAACTCATTGGAGGCTAGCTCACACTTGACTACGTGTCAAAATTACCAATGTTTGACATCTAATAGCCATTATTAATTAATCAATGTGCTCTAGTGGTGTTGTTAAACAAAACAAAAATGTAAGAATAGTTAAGCTATCTTATATAAGACATATGTTTCTGGATTGTGTTACTTAAAAGCAGTTTTACCATTTACAAGAAATGTAGTGTTAAGTTAGTTAACCATTAGCTTCATCAGTCCATATTTAAAAGAGTGTTGATATTCAAGCAGATTTTCAAACTGTCTTGTCTATGTGAAACAACTGAAATTGTATATGAAAGTTCCATAGCATCTAATGGTGAAAATGGCTGCATTAATTTCTTTCACAAATATATGTTTGAAATTTGATAGGTGCTAATTAAACAGTATTTGGCTTTCATTAAACAAATATTTCTCTTTTTCTATAAATTTATTTTTGATATATAAATATTTCATTTTGTTTTCACTTAACGTTTTTGTTGATACGGTTATTTTAGTTTCTGAATGAAAGTGTATTTTATGTTATTCTTGTTGGGGTTTTGTGAAAGTGATTGTGACTGTTTTACGCAACTAGGTGTTTACAGAGGCTCCATCTATACAAGCTATTCAGTCGCAGGGAAGGATTCTATTTGTCGAGGTGAAGTAAAGAAGATGTGTGATACGGTATGTAGAGTGAAAAGAAAAATATGTATTACAGAAGATAATATGTTACAAAGATCCATAGCCTAGGTTAATAGCTGTGTAAATTTCCAAACACTGGTTAGAATAGAAAAAAATGCCTGAAATGCCTGTCATTAGTGTTAAATGCAAGGAAATGTTCAACCACAGAGATTACAATATATATTGATTAAGACTTAAATTATGATGAAGCTGAATGTTTTAGTTTGGTACATATTTAAATCAACCATATTTTAGTTTCATCGCACACCCTTGATTGAATTCTTATTTGGTGACATTTAATGCTAAAAATAAAAGATTCTTAGAATCATAATATGCAACTGAAAATTTGTTTGGACACAAATATATTATTATCCAAAAAAACCTAACGTTAATTATCGTTTTCAAATCACCTGTTTCTGGTTCGTTGACATATGAATGCAAACTTACGTGAATTGGTAAATCACACCATTGTAAACTTTATTTAATATGTTATTTTTATATTCAAATATATAAATATATTTTAAAAAATGGTTCTTTTTCAGATCACTGAGGCTGGTCCACTTTTTTGTGTTGCCTTCATTGGAGCGTTATTCATTGTGCTCGGGATGGTAAGATTTGTATTAGTAATGTGTATTATATTTTGTGTACAAATTATCAGATCTGTTAGTATTATTAAACTGTATGTAGTGTAAACTTTTGAATAATCTAGTATATTTGTTGTCATAAAATGTCAATTTTACTTGTATTGAATATTAGAATTAATATTTTTCTTTTTCTTTATCAGACCCACTTTATGATTTGTCTGGCATCAAACTACACTCGTATTAAGATATCGAAAGAGCTCACTGAATACCGTGATGCTGTTGAGATGGAGGAACTGGAATTCAATAGTGTGCATGACAGAAGCCAGAAGGGACCTCCGCCATACCTGGGACACTGATATCATTAATCATCAACCAGGCTTCTTGGTGCATTCAGACTGACATATCAAACAATGACATATATCAAACAATGACACGTGATGTCCATTTTGTGAGGACATATACGTATAAAGGTCTGTTCATACTATGGTTGCTGATCTTCGTGTCAAACAGAAATTTTGATTCAATTCCATGGGTATGATTACTTTCTTACCAACTCTGATTAGCAATGACATATAAATCGAGTTTAAGACTCCCTTACTGCTCGTTAAAAAAAATAGTCTGTGTGGTCACAGGATGTTTTTCTCTATGACCATGTGTCACAGTAAATATATTTGACGTACTATGGCAAATGGTTAAGCAGTGTGTTTGCATATCATTGATAGGTGCCTTTTTGCGTAAAATCTGATTTATGAGGTCTGTAGTGCAACAGCAACCTTTCACTTAATAAAGGTGCCCTCGTTCAGGAATCCCAGTTTCCAAAACCTCATGCATTGACTCAAAGTGAAAAAAAGAAGCTTTTTTTTAACATGAACTCATTGAGTAGGAGGGGAGGGAGTTATAAAAAGACTATTCTCTGCGTTCTTATGTCAATATAGACCTCCTCTTTAAGTATCTAATGGCAACTGGAGCAACAGTTCTGTGAGAGAGGTTAGCTGATGTTTGGTATATGCAAACCTTATCTTAAACTTGTGTTGGAATTTTAAATTTCAAGTATTTAAATGTTTACGATTTTATGCTGTTAACATTTGTATTTTTATATTTGCAATTAAAAAAAGCCTTAAATAAAACGATGTTCAGATGGGAAAAAAAACCCACTCATTTTTATTGAATTCATAAATAATTGGAAACTTAAATTTCATATCATATGATGTGGCTAAGTGGTTGAAACAATACTGAGATTCCAATGAGCACTAATTCACCTTAGATAAAATTATATATTGATATCATAATGTGATTTCACATTTAAATATCTTATCCAAATACATTCCAAGTTGTACATTTTAGATGGCTGTTATCTGCATTTTCTTATTTTGTCAAATATTTACATACTATTTACATATGTACCTGACTATATTTTATAATTATTGCATGCAATGTAATTTGATGACAGATCATCATAAATGTATTTTATACTTTTTCTTTCTTAGTACACTTAGTTTTCATATGTAGTCATATTTTGTATTGGTGTTATTCAACAACATTGTGATTGTAGGTTTTTTAACATACAAATGTGATTGAAATAATGGGTGTTATGCCATGATTGTTTGCCATCATTATATTTACTAATTAAACAATTTATGCATATATATTTCTATTTGTTTAATGTGGTCGGTTTAACATAAGCTTCATAAATAGATAAAATGATAACATTTTGATTCATTAATATATTATTTGAAACAAAAATTATTTTTATGGAATATATTTTAATGAAAATATTCCATGCACACATTTTATTAAAGCATGTTAGTATTATAAAACTTTGATTTGATTTTCTTTATAATTTCAAGTTCCAATTATTTGGTTCAATTTAATTTTGTTGTGTTTAATCAGTCCGGGTGACATACTGGCAACAGTATCTTTTTCTTATGTGTGTTATGAACCAGTGGCTACCATGCAGGCACGTGATTTCATTAAAGCTACTATTTCTGAAATACTTTTGATATTTAACCATAATATTTATTCATCTAGGATTGTTTTTGTTTTTTAATTCAAATTTGAAATGAATTAGTTCTCCTGTTTGATGTATTTTTTTTAGAAATGTTACGAAATACATGTTTGTTATTTCCAATTACATGTTTGCTTTCATTCCACAGTGTGGAGCAAGTTACAGTTTAATTTGATTAAAATTGTAAACTGTTATTCAGTATATATTATGAAGAAACAAAAGCATTTATTAAAACAAAAAATGATTGTCCTGAATGTGGCTCTGATTGTGACCTAGCCACTTATGTATCAAAATTAAATTGATTAAATACAGTGTACCATTATTATATCATTTGCTGTGATCTTGTGTAAACTGTATAGTACATGTACCAAGTTTTATAATTCACATAGTAATATTAATGGTGAAAATTGCTGCCTGGAACCCAGATAAACCTTTTTTTCTTTCTCCAATTCTGTCATATTTCCTTATTTTAAACTTGGCCAACTTTACCCATGTTATTTACTGCTTTGTATATTAATTAGTAAAATTGATATGAAAAAAATGACACAGACATCATAATCCAATTGAATGGGTTTATTAACATATTAATATTATGAAGGTACATGGCTCACGAGGTCATATGTTAGGTCATATTAAGTCTGTTATAAAATTGCTTTAATTGATAGTAATGTGTGTTTCCACTGAACTGATGGTATACTAATATTTCAGCATGAATACTAAAAGAATCACTCATATCAGAGATAAGGATATTCCACCCTTTGATGACAACAAATTATGTACCAGAGGGTGGAATTGCCTTATTACACATTGGTACATAATGAATGATATTTTCTCCCATACCTTCAGGCTAAAAGCCATTTATATGACACACCCTAAAACAAACTAATATTTTTCCATTTGATATTATACAAACATAACAATACCCACTAAAGAGACCATATTCTGCATTGGTTTATACTGAAAGTTTAAATTTCGTTGAAATTTATAAAACAAATCTCTTGTTATAGCATGCGTGAGGTCCTATTCAACCTTTAGTGGAACCAACAGCAGTGAAATTGCATTATAGATTTACTTAAAGGGGCACTGTCATAGATGCACCCGGTGGTAGACCAGCAATAAGTATTTGTTTTGAAATGTATACATTTAGAAGAGCATACCTTCTGTTATATCCACAACATAAATTACTGTCAGTTAAAGCATTTACTGCTGAGAAAATAACTCATAGTATAGTTGCATACCATTATAATTTGAGGGTACAGTGTTATACTTTTGTTATTGTGGAATCAACTAGGCAATTACGTTTGTAAATGTTCTGTCACTAATGTATGTAAAAATATGCTACTTGTAATTATTATAGTGAAGGTGAGCCTCAGTGATCCACTTATAGGACATTGGACTGTCAAGCTAAAGACTGTGGTTCAAAACCTGTTGGAGGCTAGCTCAAACTTGACCATGTGTTAAAATTTCCAAATGTTTGATATCCAATAGCTGATGATTAATAGATCAATGTGCTCTAGTGGTGTCATTAAAACATATATATATATGGTTGGGAAATGTGAAAGTCATATGGATAAAACTGGAAATGCTTTTTTTTTTTATGTATAGTAGTTGTAGTTGTAGTAGTAGTAATAGTATAGGTAGTAGTCGTAGAAGCAGCAGTTAGATTTTGGTAATTATTAACATTTTAAATATAGAACTTATTTCAAAATCTTAGATTAGAATTTGCACGCTTGTTGATTAGTAGTATTAGACTTGTATTTCGATCATGTTGAATAGTGTTGTTTTCCATTAACACCTACCTTCACTAAAATTAAATATATTTACCAAGATAATGTTTTGGTTCTTGCATATCACTGATGAAATATTTGGTAATGGAAGGTTTTCATCTTATTTATTAATTATGTGTCGATTTTGGTAATTTAAATACATATTTGTTGATGGTTATGGTTGTATTTTAAGAATTAAACATGCTGTTTTATAATGCTTTTGCAAATATTTTTAATCATCACATTGTAAATTTTTTGTGTCATCACTCAATATTATATATACTTTTATCTTAAAGACATTATTTTGTACATTTATCTGAAAGAATATAGATTTTTTTTCAGAGGTTTGTTTGTCATCTTTGGTTAAGCTAGACTTTTATGTTCAGATTAGCTGTAGTAGTTTTCATCATGTCCACTAACTCTTGGTCCCAGCCAGCAAATGCTCGGTCTGTGCTAGTGGAATGTTAAAGTTTTATTTATTAATACTGGGTCTATATACTATTATCCCAAGCTTGCCTAGTAAAGGGTGTTGCTGGGCTTTTGAAAATGTGTTTTCACTGCAAGAACATTTTGGAGAGAAATAATTTCTCCATTTTACAAGAGTAAAGGAACAAGATGTAGTTCCAGAAATTATTTTAACTCGCCTGGGGAACTAGTAGCCTTAAACGGTTACTTGTCCCATCGAAAAATCACTAGTGCCCCCATTTTAATTTTAAGATTGGGTTAATCCATAACGCGAATTACAGATGTATCATGTATCTCAAAATAATATAAATTCATAATACAAGTTTGGAAACAAAAAATATACTGGCCCGGGGAACTAGCGTCAGTAAGGATTTACTCGCCTCGGGTGAGGGGGAGAGTATTAATTTCAATCCCTGGATTAATTCCCAATGGGAGAGTACACATAAAATATCTCTTGCTGCAAATATCGAAGATGGTCTCCAAAAATTGAAAATTAAGCCAAAATGTTTATTTGGTGAAGAAAATATTCAAAGTAATAAAAAATATTGTAAAATTTATTAATTTTGCATATTTCATGCCAAATGTTGGATCAGAAAACTTACTGAGATGAATCAAACAAAATATTCAAAAATACTTTATCTTAACGAAAATGTTTTGTAAAATTTCAAAAATGTATGTTTAATATTAAATATTGGATCAGATATGGAGAATAATTAGATAAAATTTGTAATGAGCGATGAATGTTCATGGCGTCATCCAAATCTTGCTAGAAATGGCCTTCAGCTTCTTTCCCCACAACCACCAGTATCGGTTCCACCCGAAGAAATGGAATGCAGTATTGTGGATGTTATGTGAGTGGTCATTATAATCCTCATTAATCATTTTAACACATTCAAATTGGGCAGACCAAATTACTAGTGGCTAATTTGACATACTATAACAAAAAACCATTTAAATTTTTTGTTTTTTTTGCAGCTGTTAAAAATAGTACATGAGATTTGTTTTCAAAATTAAAGAAGAATTTATAACAGATCACGATTTCTATTTTATAAACAAATGTAACAACAATATACTGATTTGTCCACAGATTATATCTCAGAATATGCTATAAGATCAGAAAATAATTTTAAAAAACTAGATTTGATTGACCTAGTTATAAAGTGTTTGATTTAATGAAAAAAAAGATAATTTCATATGAAAATACTTAAAAGTGTTTCCAATAGGCATTGGTGGCAGTCCTCCTAAAAATATTGGTTATACCATTAATTAAATTCAGATAATTAATTAAAGTAATCAACTGGTATACTTAAAGTAACAACATATGACCGTAGATCCCATATTCATCCTGGGGAACAACCTTCATAGTATAGTTGCACACCATTATAATTTGATATGCTTTTGTTAGTGTGGAATTAATTAGACAATTATGTTTGTAAGGATAGATTCATTTTCAGTTATTTATCATTAATACATATCAAAATATGCCACCTGTAACTTTGATAGTGCACCTTTAAAGATGAAAGTTGTGTATAGAATTGGATATATTAAAAAAGATTTATTTTAAATGTAATAGTAGTAGGATAACATATAATTAGATTTCATTAATTGTTAGATATAATGTAATTAAGATTTCATTAATTTTTAGGATACTGTAGATGACATATTTATGGTTGTATACCATTATAATTTGAGGGTGCAATATTATACTTTTGTTATTGTAAAGTTAATTATGATATGTTTGTAGGAATCAATTATTTTATCACTCATATATGTAAAAATAGCAAAATATGGCACCTGTATCTAACATAGTGTACCTTTAATAAACTAAAATATTAAAGGTAATATATAAATAAATATTGTGCAAAAATTAAAAAAAATATCACATGTTAAGAAATGAGTAAATGTCCGTCCCTATATTAAAAATCATTAAAACACACACGCATGCACACCCACCCATGCAAGCAATTAAAACAATAACATTTCAGTGAATATGTATTTTTTAAGCCAATAAATGGCTCTATTATCATCGTATCCTAAACTATACTAAAACAACAACAAACAAGCACATATATAACAAAAATAAAAATAACTAAAAACCATCATTGAGCACTGCAAATAACATGAACTATATGAGATCATTACTTTGATTTGTTTCAGATCAAATACTTCTGATAGTGTATGTATATACAGTATAGGCCTAATCAACAATAATTTATTTATTTAAATACCCTCAGCACAAAAGTAAATATCGGCTATTGGGGGCCCTAATCAACAATAACAACATAAATATACCATAATTATGAAAAAGAATATTTGTTTAATGATACCTCCACACATTGATTTATAAAAAATTAATTACTACTATGCTATTAATAGTTAGTTTTTTCTTGTTTATACATGCATATTTGTCGATTACTTTTATTTGTGTAAACCTAGGCGAAAAAGGACAAGTTTTGTCCTGTGTTCCATTTTTTTTTTTCATTACTTTGTTAAATAATAATTTAAAATATTACCCATTTTTAATATACCAGTTCTGGAGAAGTGGCTTGGAAGGGGGGAAAATGAAGTGGAATAGTTTGTGTGAAAATTATATTGATGAATTGTTATTTAACTTCTTAATGAATAATACAAAAATTTTAGTAGGAAAGAAAGTATACTAATGAAATAGACACTAAAAAACTGTAATGAAAATATAATATACATGTATTTGTTAAATTAAAAAATTGTATTAGTAAAAGCAGTCAAGAAAAAGCACAAAAATTATTTTTTAAATCTGACATCCATGACCTGATGATACTATTTGCTCAAATCTATATATCTTATAGAGTAAGAGTGAGCAATATTGGATACACTTTAGAAGCGTTATGTAGCAGCTACCGCGGAGTAGGGTGGTGGTGGCGGGGGAAATGCCCTTCACTTCTTAGGGGACTCGGTGACAAAACAAAATGGCAGAATCCAGTTTTCGAAGTATGAGGGGATTCCTTCAGGAACGCTGCAGCCCTTCGGTCACGAACATTTCAGTCCCCGCACCACACCCCTCTTTCGATCTATGTGAGCCCTGTATAAAATAATACAGTTTAGAAGCGTCGTCATCTAAAAGAAAAAGTAGGGTGGAGGATTCTTGAATTATATTCTGATATCCAGTTTATCCGTCACTCTAAACAACAATTCCTTCATAAAGTTAATATTTGTGTGCATTGTGGCCAGCAGTCGTAAAGTACTGTATTCCTCTACGTCGTTCAAGTCATCAGGCTGCTTGAGCGACACGTCACCTTCCATCACAGTCTTCACCAACGTGTTAGGCGGCTTCACAGAAACTTTCGTTAGATCTGTTTTTTCTAATTCATCTAGAACAAAAACAAGCATATTAATTTTATGCAGTCTCCAAATAGCATAATGCATACTAATAACCAGCATTTACGAATAATAATAAGCGCATGATGTAATATATATTTATGTGTAATTATGCGTGTTAGTATGTGTGTG
Source organism: Symmetromphalus regularis (assembly GCA_032355785.1). NCBI lineage: Eukaryota > Metazoa > Mollusca > Gastropoda > Neomphalida > Neomphalidae > Symmetromphalus > Symmetromphalus regularis. Next base: position 9,953 of record JAULBS010036004.1, read on the forward strand.
TGCGATAGATAGAGAAAAAGAGAGAGAGAGAGCTGACCTTGCTCGTAACTAAATTAGTTAAATGTTAATTCTTTGAAATACTTGATCATATTTCGATAATGAAGTTTTGTTTTAGAAAATAAACAACGCTCTAGATGCTTATGATAGGTGGCTGGAGAAATATCTAGGATGTTCATATATCGTAGAGTATAGAACAGAACGATTAATTGTTTTCACTGTCTATGAGTTCAGTATTGGTAATAACATGGCACATTTCCACATACACACTGATGGTCTTATTTTAAATATTTGATCCTTACGAACTTACTTAATATTATCTTAGTTAGATGCTTGTGACCTGACTTCTCTAGGGCATCTACGAAGATGTGGAATGCCTTTTCTCCAAACAGTGGCAGCACTTCAATAAGACATCGGAACTGGCCCCGTCTTGTTTTTGGTCCGAGGATGTAGTTGACGTCATAGGGAGACAGCACCCCGTGGTCACGCAGATAGGAGACAACGTGTGTTACAAAAATGTCCTCCTCCAGCTTGCTGTAAGCGAGTTCTATCGCCTTACTGTGTTGTGGTGGCATCATGCCGTCTGAAAAGAAAACATGGAATATCAGTTTTTGTTTGGGTAGAAGTACTTAAATCACTAGTTATAGGAGTGAGATATTCTTTAGAAAAACCATTGTTTTGTTTTACTGTTACATACATATGCAATTGTTTAATATGTAATTGTTTGGCAGTATTGCATAATGGTCATATTTAGACAACTTATTTAAATTGTTTACATGATTTTAGGGACCACGAAATTTTAATTGAAATTTTTTATTAAGGTTGGTATAAGACGAAAGGGAAGGTTAGTGACCCCAGTATATTGTTTTGCCAGGGGGCCTCATATATGTTTAAGACGGCCCCGTTAGAAGTAAGACTGTTTTTAGAATATCCTAAAGTATTGTATTTGTGAATAGCATAAAATCTTATAGGATGTTCTAGAATATTCATTGCGATATAATAAATATTGTGATTTATGCAATGTTCTAAAATGTTATGATGTAATGCTTATTAAAATATTTCAGAACATTCAAAATGTAATGCGTATTTTGATTGATGCAGAATGCACATCACTAGTAATAAGTATATTTTACTATAATATATTCTAACAATGATTATTACCTTGGAATGGGCAGATGTTAACACTTTGGCAGGCTGAAATCAAAACTGCAAGAGATTGTAAATCTTTTGTCCATTCGTAGAACTCTTTCCAGAAAAGTTCTTTTGGATCATCTTTATGTTCCCTGGCGAGTTCCTCCACTCTGTCTCGGTGTAGTCCTAATGCTAGCCCCAGAGTCTTAACTTTATACATATCCTCTGTCAAAAAAATATAATTATCTAAATATAATAGGGTAAAGCATGATACCATTTTGAATATTTTTATTTGAATTAAAGAAAGTATTGTTTGTTTAATGACATCCCAGCACATTGGTCAATCAGCATCTATTAGGTGTGAAATAGACGGTATAATATATATATATATGATAGATGACTTATGATAGAAAAAACCCACAACCGACACACAGGCTACTCTTTTCGATTAGTAGCGTTTATTTGAATCACTAAACTCACACATTTTAAAAGAATGGTTCACATCTGTGTACAGTTTATCATTTGAATTCTTTTGTAAGACAATCTATGTAACTGTAATAATATTTTGTATATGAGGATTAATTTATTCAGACATTGTCGTTGTCCTACCAGACATTATTGATGTGAGCTAGCTATATTTTCGATTACAAATAAACATTTGTACCTCATGTTTATGAAGGCAAAGAATTAAATCAAAATACTTGACCTTTATTTTTTCTTTATCACCAAAAGCTAATGTAAAATAACACACACACACACACACACACACACACACACACACACACACACACACACACACACACAAACAAACACACACACACTTATTTACTGTATATTGCAAAACAAAAATGATAGTTTTGTAGGCTTTTGTTTCATTGATGGTTGTTTGTTGGAGATTTCGTTTTGGATTTATTTTTTCATTTAAACTCACCCATTCTATTTTGAACTCGAAGCGCAAATCCAAACAAGTGTGAAGGACAGTTTGTAAAGTTTGTACGTGACTTGTCATTGTCATCTGCTTGCGCCAAGAGTTCCGTTAACTTGCTGTTCGTCTGACTTTTTAATTCTTGTATCTGATCTTTAATCAGGGTTTGTCCTTTCAAAATGGCATCTGTATTCAATTTGCTTACCTGTAAATTAATATAATCATTTTCAATTCCAAACTGAAAATAAACACAGACTAGGACTCGGAAACCTGGAAGAATATTCTGTAAGTAAAACACGGACGCAGACATTTATAAACAAATAAAGGAAAGCGTATGATATCTAGCATACTGCGATATCTGAACAACTAAACTGTTGTCTGAAGTGGATCTAGGGGATAGGGGTTTAACCCTTTGGCAATCAGTTTTGTTTTATTATTATAATTTGATAGTATGTAACTTTGAACCAAGCTTCAGTGTAAAATTAAAAAAAAAAATGTTTTAACCCTCTTTGAAAATGTTTGTATTCGACCCTGGTTGTCATCGTTGTAATCGTATTTCTATGCAATGTTGTGCATGTGATGTGTTGGCTAGATATTTACGAAAAATGCCATGCATCAGTAATAAGAAGATTCTTTTATTGTAAAAATTATTGTATTTATTTCTGGCTTAGTCGTGATTTTGGGCTGGTAAGGAGGTTGAATACGTCATCTCATTTTAAAAATGGTTTATAACTGCGATTGGAGCGACACTTAAATGTCTAGTTTTTAAAAATACCTGATATTGGAGGGAGTAGCACGACACTCCCGTGGCTTGAACAGCTACATCACTTTTTCACGAAATGGATGAAAATCTGTGTGTAAGATCAAGCTAAGATGTAGATAGCATCCCACATTGTTTTAGTATTTTAATTATGTGTGTATTGCGTATTTACAAAGAATTAAGCGCACAGATTACTCACCTTCATTTGCAGATCACTGTGGTCTCGTATCTCTTTTTCCAGAGATTCTTCCAGTATTTTACATTGCTTCATCAGTATTTGAATTCCTCTATTTACCGTTACACCTGCCTGCTGCTCTTTGATGTATCGCTTGAGAGTAGCATCTACTCGATGTATCGTATCATACATTGCTTTCTTCTCCTCATCCATGTCTAAACACTTTTCCTCCTTTTGCATCTCCAATTCTGAAATGCGCTTTTGATACTGTCGTTGACAACGGTCTGCATTTCCCTCTGCCTCTTCCAATTCTGATATACGGCGCTGCTGTTTCTTTTGACAACGAACTGCATCTTCCTTTTCCTCTTTTAAACTAGCTTCAAGTTCTGATATACGGCGCTGCTGTTGGTTTTCACAACGGACAGCATTTTCTTTTGCCTCTTTTTGTTTTAATATAAGCTGGACATTATTTTCTTGGGCCTCTTTTAAATGTGATTCTAATTCTGATATACGATGTTTAAGATATTCGTTATCATGTCTTAGTGCTCTGTTTTCAGTTTGTAGAGTAAAACGTATCTGGATTGCCTCACTATAATTAGTCAGTTTGTTAACAGTATCTGACGACTCTTGATGACCATGGTATTCATCTCTGATATCTTTTCTGGGTTTCTTCTTGCGAAACGAATTTCTTAACATTATACCAGATACGTTTATTCAATAGCATGGAGGACTGTAAAATTAAAACGAAGAAAAGCTTGCTTTTTATATAGGTTTGTATTTAGTTAAATAAGGTTTTATCTCTAGATGAATCATTGCCATTTGTTTTATTAAAATCTATGATTTTACAAATCTTTTTAATTTCAGAGTCCACCCGAATACGCCCTTATCCATAGTAAGACAGTGAATTCAAACAGATGACTTCTAATATTTGTAAACAAAAACAATAATCGGGTACTAATTTACCTTGATGCGTCAAGCAGGAAATCGTGTGATCTATACTGACTAATTCACATTCTCGAGAAACGGGAATTTTTGGAGTACACATTTATCGTTTTAAATAGACAAGTTGTTACGAAAGAACTATTTATAGAGGTCTACCCCAATCGAAAATTAATCAAATACTAGCGCGTAAACCAAACCTTAACATATTTTTGGCCAAAACGAATTGGAATAGTGTGGATCTATTCTACAAATTCTTTCACTGATTAACTTTTAATTCGTTTGTTGTCAAAGTTGTATTTTCATTCCTACACACCTTGCCACTGTATATATTAAATGAACAACCTATCAACATATTTTCCATTACTATATATATAAATATACTTTTTTGAAAATTTAAATTGATTATTATTTTTTTTATTTTTATTTAGACTGTTACCGTAATTCCGACAACAGATATCGATACTAACTACGATGAAATATGAAAATGACGTCACCATATGCATGTACCACATGAATACAGCCATTCCAAAAGTAGTCGTCATGGCTATAAAAAAAATATCGGATGATCTACTCAAGAACTGACAGATCGGGTGCAAACTATATTAGATTTTGGGTACAATGGCAAACATTAATGTTTAAAAAGAAGCTACCCCGCCCCCAGCCCTCACCCCTCGGTTCCTACGGCCATGCTACTGTGTTAAAAACTGTAGTTTTTTTTCTCTCAAAAGGTGTTTATTTGTCTGAAGGATTTAATTTTAAAAAGTTGTCTTGGAGGTCTGGGGACCAAGGACATTCTCCCACGGGAAATGTTTAATTTTAAATGACATGAAAGGTGATTTCCTAGTATTTTCAAACGATGATTTTTATGAAATACCTTGGAGGGCGTTAAAGGCTCAAATGGGAATGTTTTTAAATTTCAGAACTGAACATCATTTCCTGAAATCTAAATTACACAATTAGCCATTAAACGCAACAAATATTGAAATTTAAATGGCACAAAATGCTATTTTCTTATAAAACAGCGATGATTAAGAATAAAAATAGAAGTGCATGTGTCTCTAAGCCCGTCCCCTCCCACGTACCTACGAGCCCATTTGAAGAAGTAGGCCTAGTTTCAGATTTTCATTTGTATGAAATATTGATGTAATTTTAGGTGAGTAGATGTAAACATGATTCAAAACATTGTTTAAAAGTTTATTTTCGTGTACGAAGCCATGTAAGGTGTTTGTGGGGATATTTTGGTTTCACTAGTCGATGTAGTTTTGTATTATATTAGTTGAAACAAAAATCGCTTTCAGCCCCTGAATATCAAAACACCCTAGCCTATGTTACAACTAATATGTTTTTTTTAAATGTCTGTAGTAAACTATTTAAGGCTATATAATTCCTGGGTTTTTTGTATATATGTTAACAAAGGAACAAACATGTTCTGACTCTTTAAGCATGTTTGACAACATTTATATCATACATCTTCCTGTTGGACATCAAAGAAAACCGCCAGTTGTAATATGAATATTATCTAGGTCATTGTTCAGTCCAGGGTGCCGACATAAAATACAATGTCAAAATAGGTAAAGTAAATATTTATTAAAAGATATATGTGAATTACCTTATCTTTCAACAGCTGCTGATGTTGACCCCATGATATCTAAAGTTTTATGTCTAAATAGCAAATTTTATTTTCATTATTTACGGATATACATATTTTGTATGGGCATAGGTGTAAGTGGGTTCTTCCCATATATATTAAAATAGAAACGTCAACTGCTGTTATGTATTTGTAAGTATTCGATTGGTTAAGTAAAAACAGGTGACATTACATTTGTTTTTATATTCATGTCGATGGTGTGTTTTTTTTTCGGTTTTTTTATTTAAATATAATTATATCTTTGATATTAAGAATGAGATGAGAGGCATACTAGTATGTAATTATATGTTATACATTAAAATATTAATGACTACCCTGAATATAAAATTATATCACGTGCTTTTCTGTGGTTACGTTTTTCGTATTTTATACAGTGATTGTCACTGATTTGTAACATTAGTTAATTGTTCAAATTATTAGTGGCGGGATAGGTCATATAATATATAAGAAAAATAACTTTAAAAAAACAACAACATATTTTGGAATAGACCTATTTATTAACATGCCATAAAACTGTAGGATTATTGGGGTCCAACTATTTTACAACTGTAAAGTAGGGGGTAAACAATTGTTTACTGATTATAAATGCAATCGTGATAAAATACCCGTCTTTGGGAGTGGGCATTGCGCCTCTTCCTTTCCATGTCACTGTTGGAAAGGGCAGACAATTTTATTTCTTTAATAACCTTATTCATCATGTTATAACGTCCCCTTCTTGAATTATAGTCTTGTGGCAGCAGCGAGCTGTTTCTGTGTACCATGAATCGAAAATACCATGAGTTGTAAATACCATAAGTTGTAAATACCATGTTTCACACGTAGTAGCCACTAATTTGCAGTGATGTGTGGACGTTTATTATTTTTAATCTATTTAATTGATTTACCGGTACTTCTGGATAGAAAATTAAGATTTCGAATTGATTAAATTAATTTTCAGTTAAAAACAATATTGTCTACACTATTAATAAATTATGATAAATTACATTTTTATGCCCTAAAATAATACTAAAATTGTAAACATTAAATTAAATGCTCTATTTCATTTATTGAAATATAAGAATCTATTTTATTTAAACATGAATATTTTGATAAAACTAAATAAGTTTTGTTTTCATGTTTTATCAAAAATGACATATTACTGAAACAATCATATTTCATGCAGTTTTTAAGAATTATCAACGCTACTAGTCTCAAAAATCTTAAATAACATTTTTAATTGAAAATGAATATTACCATTATGTTTTATTATTAATTCTAAAAAGTAATGAAATGTTTAACATATGAAAAACTATTTTTTTAAATATAATTTTATTTCTCCAGAATGTTTGACATTTAGACACAAATACACATATAATCTTAGATACACATACATATATATTCATACATACGTATATAATAATTTCTATATACACATCAAATCAAATTTTAATCAAATTTGTTTTGTTCTTTACAAAAGATGTCTAATACATGCATGTACAAGAAACAGTTTTAATTTTATTAATATTAATAAATAAAACACTGGATATTTTATTATCTATAGCTAACATAATTATGTTATATGACAAAATCTGATTTGGTAGCATGTAGAAAGCATTATATTTATGTCTACATATTCCATTAAAATAAATGGTTATACATATTTTAAAATATATTTTGCTACGTTGTGTACATGTTTCTGTATAATGTCTATAATTTGTGTTATTTTCAAACAAAAAAGACCCACCAACAATATGATGACTAAATAATCGACTGTTCAAAATGAGGTAAACAAATTTAATAAAACAATAAAAGTGTATAGTTACATTTACTGGTTCGTATTAATAATTGTCTGATGGACAAAGCTGTATATAATAAAATACTTCATAAACTAGTTCGTGGTTGGAAATAATTTGTTTTGGTCTGCCGGTTAAAATGTCTTTTTATCAATCAATGTGTGGGACATTTTAGAACAATTAGTTTGAATAGTTTAAAAATATAAATACAACTTAGGAGGGTTTTTATTTATTATTATTATTATTTTAATATGCTATTTTCAATCATTTAATTTAGCCCAATTGTTGTAATATAAACAAGCTGTAGGGCTATTGATTCAAATTTAGATAGATATGTTATTTTAATAAAAAAGTAAAACACGAGTCTGACAAAATTAACTTTGTGACTGTCAGATCTCAAATATGTACCGGACAATGTTCACGACTGGCTGCTTATTTCCATATTTTACACCGGTGTTTATGTAAAATTTTGACATTGACCTTCTTGATGTTTGCTCGTGATTATACGCCGCTCTAACAACAGAGGCACCAAACAGCTAGCCGTTGACTTGTTATTGCCGATCAGTATGTAGTGAACTCTATTCGGACAGATGGCAATGTCGTTTCCCTCACTAATTAGAAGTCAGTGACCCTAGAGACGGTTAAAGAAATCCTGGAAGATGGTCCAGAATATTTTGAAGGGGATCAACACTTATTTTTAAATAAAAAAAATAAAACCACATAAAAGACTTTTTTTTTAAATATGTCTTTATATATCTAAACAAACAATGTACAAATCGGAATTTTACTAAGTATATACATTTACCCATATTTCGACTCGTGTGTTTGGAACTTCTATGTCCAAACAGTGATCATCGGTGGTCCACCGGTAGAACGTCGAACTCTCAAGCTGAAGACAGTGGTTCAAAACCCGTTGAAGGTTGGATCACACTTGACTACGAGTCAAAATAACCAAATGTTTGACATCCAATAGCCGATGATTAATAAATCAATGTGCTCTAGTGGTCTTATTGTATTTCAGATTCCGCTCAGTAATGGTCAAAGAGATGATACATGTAGTACTAAATGAACATTTGTCAGATAAAGAATATAGTGCGGAAGAAACAACCGACTGGACAAAAGCAATTGCAGATGACATTAAAACCAAATTAAAAGGTAAGCCTATAACCAGTGATACAATGGACAATGTCACAGATGGTAAGAAATTCACATTAGGTGAGTTCCCATTGGTCATTCTATTCATTAATTATATTATTTTCAAAATTAAACAAAAAATATTTGGACTGCCACCAATTAGTATCATACTGGTAACATATTTCATTATGTAATTTTTTTTTTTTTGACAAGTAAGTTGCTTTAATTGGTAATAATTTTATGTTTGCATGTAATTGAGGGTATACTCTTTGAAATGTAATACATTTCATAACTTAATAATTTTTGGAGGACTGCCACTGTGTGCAAATATGAAACTGTCCCTTTAAATTAAATTTAAAATGTGTATTTGATTTGCAGATTTAGGCTACGACAGATACAAATTTATAGTTCAAGTGGTGATAGGAGAACAGCGGGGAGAAGGAGTAAAGTAAGTGTGTATGGTTTATTCATGTTAATGTTATTTCAATTGTGTATTGTGTATTCATGTTAATGTCATTTCAATTGTGTATTGTGTATTCATGTTAAAGTTATTTCAATTGTGTATTGTGTATTCATGTTAAAGTTATTTCAATTGTGTATTGTGTATTCATGTTAATGTCATTTTGGTTAGACAAAAATTTTAATTATTATTAGATTATGAATCTGCCAGTGTGCATTCAGAGCTCAAGCTGGGTCTGAATTTTAGAGAGAAGTCACTTCTCCCTCCTAACCTTGAGAGAGAGAAGTTTTCAATCTGAGGGAGACATTGTTTTTAAAAGTACAAATTCTTGTTAATAATAATGAACAAAGCAATGAAAGGTTTTTAAATATTTATTATAACAATCAACATGACCATGCATGTATTCAGCTACAAATAACACAACATAAATGTAAACAGAGATACTGGTAATAAGAACTGGGTTAATTAATCCGGAACTTAACAACTTCCTTTCTTTCAATTCTTGACCAGTCATCCATGAACGCAACACAGCTAAACAAGTGACTGATGTCACCCGACAGACAGTCACAGGGCAAAGTTGGAAAGATCAAAGCGAAGGTCTTGCTCACTTTGCCTGGTCGAATGAGGCCATTGCATTTTGCCAGAAATCGAATAAAAATAAAGTTTAATTTTAATTTTTTCACTAATCACGTTAGGATCAATAGTAATTCCAGTAGAGAATGGTAAATGAAAAACTTGATCTCAGAAATTTAGATATTTTGTTTATTACTATAGACTTAAAAGGTCTATTTAATTGTAATTCTATGTGCACATATATTCTTGTACAATATAAACTCAGGCTATAAAAAGTTAGGAAAAATATAGTTGTGTTGGTCTATCTATATATTTAGTGGTTAATATGTAATATTTTCATTTTACTTTGACAGAGTTTGACATTTTAATGTGTGAATAGCTGTTTGTGTGCATTGTAATGTTTGAAAGTCAGAAATAGTAAAATCATTCTTTTGGGTGGTGGGTGGGTACCATTTTTGTGTAATTCATGATCCCAACACCCCTCAGAATTTAAAATACAGTGAAATAGATTGGATCATAATAAATACTTTACCAATTAAGATACCACTAAAGCAAAAACTCAGATATTTATGAAGGATTTCACAATACATTCATAAAATATGAAATAATTGTATCTGGAAAGAATGAAAAGTTGTCCATTGAATGTATGAAAATAAAATCTTACACACATATTGTTAGAAGAGTTATATGAATTGTTATTATTTATTTTTTTCAGAATGGCATGTAGGTGTTTTTGGGATTCAGACACAGATAATTATGCTCAGGATATTTTCATGAATGTAAGTAACATATATAGAGGGTATTAAACAAGTTACCATTTGTTACCAAATTATCTCCAAAGTGAAATCATTTTTATTTTGTCATTAGCTTAGGTAAATTAATTAACCCAGGACTTAAAGCAGAAATTAAATATAATATCATTTTGGATTATTGTTTTTGTAAACAGTATCTATAAACACCCACTAAAACATAGGAGATAATTTTTTGTTTAAACATTTCATTTTTATGCTTTAGACGTTTAAATATCATCCACAAACACCATGACTTATCTCCCCTTTTCACTCCCAAAATTGGCTTATCTGTGACGTCACAGGAGCCTTGCATCGCTAGTAACCGACAGTGAAATGGCTTCAACTATTCATTTTCTTTGCACACAGCTTGCTGTCAAAATGTTTTTTGAAGAAGAAATTGAGTATGAGGAAATACCAATGTGCGACAGACTACGCGTAATGCAGCCATACATGTATGAACCATTACCTTTGTTAAATAAATAAAGATATCCACCAAAAAATTAAATAACTAAAAAGAAGTTAAGATTTAGGCTACCCTATTTTTAAGCAAAGTATTATCTGAAAAATATGATATAAACGACCACTGAATTGACTTCAATTTGTTTCCAATGGAATTGTTTTACAGATCAACATTTAACAATGGTATGCATTTTATTTTTCTACAAAATAAACTGGTGTGGTTGTAAACATTAGTAGGTTGTTTTCGATAGTAAATTGAACAAGGTTAAAAAAGTTAATTAAACTTTCAAATCGATCGCGTGAGTCGGATATTATGTGCACTGTGTAGAATCCATTTTCCGTTAATAGACACGAAAATAAATACTTGTGAAGTTGCACCCCATTGAAAAAAGTTATTTACGCCTCTGGTGTTCCACCTTATAATTTATAAATGCATAAATAAATACACTAAATCACCCCTGCAATAAAAAAAATAAGTGCTTATCGCTGTCACAAGCAGTTCTGAAAACTCCACGTGCTTTGCAAGGCAAGGGATAAAAGAACACACAGAGGGTGCATAAAAAGCCATTTACCCCTCGTGATGCTTCTACAATGAATTTATTTTGTCAACATGTAAAACTGTATAGTTAATTAATCTAAGTAATGCAATGTAAGAGAATAACCATTAAGCTAACAATTTATTAGGTCTAACAAATGGTGGTGAGTTAGATATTCTATTTATTAACCCAGGCATTCTAAATTGTGATACTCTGTAAACTAATTTTAAATTTTAGAAACATGCTAGTTTATAATATGAATTTTCCTAATTATAGTAATCTCATTTGTACTTTTGTGATATTATAGTGATGTCATATTTAGTACAGACAAGCTCATTGGTCACAATATTTTGTAAAGCCAAAAGCATTAATATTCCTAAGCAATGAGACCTCAATCTGTATAATACTTTGTACAAAACCAAAGCTGAGAACACAGTCTATGTAGTATATTGCACAATCAAATTGGTTTAGCAAAAAATCTTTACAGACTGAAGCTTAAGTAAGGGGAACCTCTGTTAAAGGCAGTTATGAGGATTTTTGTTTGTTATTTGATTTGTGAATACTGGCCCTAGTAGTAGTACCACAGTGGTTATGCTGTCTAACCCATAGGTGATAGGTACAGGGATCAAATCTCAGTCAAGGCATGGAATTTTTAATCTCAATAAAGCTCATTTGTGAATTAAGTATTTAAAAATATAAGATTTGAGAACTTAATTATGTACAAATTATGTCTCAAGGCTAAATTCTGCTCTAAAAATGATTTTCCATCTATCCTCTACAGTTGGTTCTGTATGTTGTCTGGTTGGAAAGTTCAGTTGTTTTCACTGTGAAGATGATGAGTATGTCAGAATAAATTATTCTTTGCTTGTTTACTTGATGCATTTGTTATGTTAGAACTCTTGTAGTCGTTATTATCTGGAGGTCATTTCATCGTGGTGATGTCAAGTCTTCTATAGGAGTTCAAGTCTAGTGGTTTCAGATCTCTCATTTCTAGAGTTATGTTATTTACACTAGCTTTGTTCTTGAGCATCTTGAAAATCTTTGAAAGTCTTTATTTAAAAAAATAATAATTTCAAGGTCTTGAATGTCTTTGAATCTCAGGTTTGTCAATAAAAGTCTGTGAAAATCTTTAATTTCTCTCTTATTTGTTCCGAAAAAACAAAAAGACCTCAATTCTCTTGTTCCTTTTAATCTTCTGACTACACCAGAACACAACACTGAATTTTGCTTGTTTTTCGGTACAGGTGAATGTCTCATATCAAGTGATAATACTAAATCAACCATGACTGTAACTACATCATGACAAATTTCGTTCTTCTCAGCAATTTCCATCTAAAATCCTGTAGATGACTGACTGTTTTGATGAATAAAAAATGTCTTTAAAAATTGCACAAACCTACCTTGAAAGTCTGAAAAGTCTTTATTTTTTGTTAAGAAAAATGTGCAAAAACACTGACTGGGTTTGTAAATCAAAATATTACCCCATTAGGCACTCTCATAACTGGGAAATATTTGTCATAATTTCTCAGTGAGAATTATTATACATTGGTTTAACAAGGCATTTCATTGGATCTCTCTGGCTGTTATGGCTAATAACCTTGCCTGTACGAAATGTAAATGACATCACTAAAACTAGAAAAATGTACAACGTGACATCATCCATAATGTTGTAGGATAGCATTTCTCTAAACTTCCATTCAATTAGAAAGTTTAAAGAACAAAACAATAAAAATAGAGTAGGGTAATAAATACCATTTATTTCACTCAGGATATAAATTTGACAATAGATTTGTGTAATATCCTCTATATAAATATGAAAATCTTTTGTAGTAATTCATTTCTGAGGTTTCTAGTGATGAATCCGAGGTTTGTACGTATATGAAGAATTATAGGTTGTCGGTAATAAATAAACCAAAAGATTCAAATGAAAAATTGTAGGTTGCTGGCAATAAAACATAGGTTTCTAGTGAAGAATTATAAGTTACTAGTAATAAAACAGGTTTCTTATGAAGAATTATAAGTTACTAGTAATAAAAAATAGGTTTCTAGTGACAAATTATAAGTTAATAGTAATAAAAAATAGGTTTCCAGTGACAAATTATAAGTTACTAGTAATAAAACAGGTTTCTAGTAACGAATTATAAGTTACTAGTAATAAAACTGATTTCTAGTGAAGAATTATAAGTTATTCATAATAAAAGAGATTTCTAGTGAAGAATTATAAGTTACTAGTAATAAATCAAAGGTTTAGGCAGATGTTTTTGTGAGGGGATGGCAGGACCAATTAATTTTTTTTGACCCTTATAATCTGTCCATAACTAGCTTTGGTCCCCCCTCCCCTTCAATGTTAAAACAATTACGATATGTTTGGACACCCCTTTCCAAAATTTCTGGACCTGCCTATGTGTATCCATTTCTAAAGTTAACACTGGTATAATGTTATCCCAGTACTATGTACTTGCCTCGGTGGTGCAGTGGTTAAGCTGTCAGTCTCATGGCTGGTAGGTCCTGGGATCAAATCTCAATTGAGGTTTTGGGTTTTTAATCTTGATACCGGCTCCAAATCAGAGAGTGCTCTGCAAAAAAGTAAAGTTGGTTTTATTTAACGACGCACATTGATTTTTATCTTATCGGCTATTGGACGTCATACATATGGTCATTCTGACATATGGTCATTCTGACATATGGTCATTCTGACATATATCTTTAAAGGAAACCCACTGCCGCCACGTAGGCTACTCCTTCCGATAAGCAGCAAAGGATCTTTTATATGCATCGTCCCACAGACAGGACAGCACATAACACGGCCTTTGATAAACCAGTTGTGGACCACTGGTTGGAACGGAAAATAGC
>JAULBS010036005.1:0-10118 GCA_032355785.1 Symmetromphalus regularis
AAAAATTTAATTTTTGGGGACGGCAGCCCCCACCCACCCCCCGCCCACAGCCCTCTCGGCTCCAACGACCCTAGAAATAATGATCATTCATTGAAAAATGGCGATTATTATTACTACTACTACTACAACTATTATTATTATTATTATTATTACTACTACTACGACTACTACTACTACAACTACTACTACAATTATTATTATTATTATTACTACGACTACTACTACTATTATTATTATTGTTATTACTACTACTACTACGACTACTACTATTACTACTACAAATACTATTATTATTATTGTTATTATTATTATTTTGTTACAGAAAACAAACCTCATGTTCCCTTCACGTTTCTTCTCGTACGCATGTGCGGCATTGCTGGTCACACTTGTCAATGACGCATGCGCATTACCCCTCACATGTGAACAACTATGTCCGACTTTAACCGATGTCACTACGAAGGTCTATGAAGTATGTGGATGTGGGGATCCGACACACCCGAAAAGACAGATCCCAAGTAATTCTTTTTTACAATTTGAAACAAGTATTGAATGGATTGAAATATATATACAATTGTATTATGACTAGATCGATATTTATCAAATTTAAATGTACCCTTTAGGCCAGATAAAAGAATATTTGTTTAGCGTCCCTGCCCGACATGAGAAATGCCCCCGACCTTCAAATATCTTTTATAATTGTATTTTTCAAAAAAAGAAAACTTCAAATAAAGTATTAAAACTCTCAAAACAACGTTTTGCTGCCTTTTATTCACTTGAACAAAGATTTTATAACAATTTTAATGTTCTCTTGTTCAATGTCTAGCTAGAAAGGGTCTGGTCATCTCTACCTTCCTATCATGCCTTCTGACCATGAATACCATGGTTAGTTTTCTTCTTCCTGTACACCGCCATTCTACAAACAAAATACAAAAATTTTTTAAAATAAAAACCACCCGACCTACCTGAAAAGTTGAAATAGGTGGACGCTAAACAAGTATTTTTTTTATTTATCCTTATTCAGAAATGTTATGTAAAGTCTGAAATCATCCTTGCATTTTGTGCACGGAGTCACGTGATGGTATTGGGAGTCGGGGGTAGAAACTAATGGTCGCCGCCTCGCCCAGTGCGAGTAGAAATCACTGGGGACGAGTTGAAGAATTCTAGTCCTGTGCAAGTATTTTTTTTTTAACCCCAACCCCTTCCTCGTATTTCAAATTGTATGTATAGTATTAAGGATACCCATCGTTCAGGAACATACTGCTTATCGATTATTGATTTGCAGTATGTTCAATTTGCGATGTATTCAATGCAATGGTATGCCCTGCAATTTGATGGGAACAAATATGCCACCAAAACATTACAAGATATATCTAGGTATACAATAAAATTGCCAAGTTACCCGCTTGTTACACCCAATTTCATAGTAAATCCCACAATATCCTCTGTTTTTCGACTACAACTGCTAACATATTTTTAAAAAATGACTCTTAACAAATACGCCATAAATACGAAACTTTCACCTACTAGCTCTGTGTCGCTCTGTCGTTCTGTTAGCGGAAAATCAGTGCCTCTACACCAATAATGGAGGTGGACTAGTGATTTCTTGTGAGGTCTGATAATATTTCCAGACTACCAGTAACCCAGGCGACTGAAAATATTTATTAATTTCTACCCCTGGAGAACTATTACTTAGTTCAGATGTTGGGCGTCAACCTTATGTTCCCGTCTGTATACCCAAATGGATTCTTATCTTATTCCTGATTGGAGTAACACAGGTTGTGTCTTCTGCCCTATGGAGAGCAGTAGTGGATCCAGGGGGTGAAGACCCCCTTTTCACGATTTTATTTGCCACTTTATGAGTGAAAGGACATGAAAATTTACAATTTGTTTACCTATTTCTATTTACTCATCACTTTTGGACCCCTCACCCCCTTTCATAAATCCTGCATCCGCGCTTTGTGAGGTTCATATAAAAGATCCCTCACTACTAATGCGGGGTATCTTAAACAAATAATTCTTTCTGTCGTTATTGGAATTCCCTATACCATGGTTCAGTTAAAATGTCTTGCGTGATATGAAAACGAGATGTAGTATAACAAATGCATGTAAGTTTCATTCGTAATCAATATTTAGAGCACAGAGCTCCTTAAATTCCGTGGAAGTATGCTTTAAGGCGGCGCTACGTCCATCCATGAAGACTTCATGAAGTGAATGCTACGTTTATGGCGAGTTCAAGTCACGACCATTACGTTTATATGACGCTCATAGGACATCCAAACACTGACAGACCTAAGTTCTTATCACATATATGCAAAATAATATAAATACTAGATCCATCTGCCCACTGGCAACATTTTAGAACCTCAAGAACGCAGAGGGAACTACCTTCGGTATGAAGGAGGTATAAGTGAGTATCATAAAATGACTGCCCACACATTTGTAGTTCTTAAACCTGGGTTCATTGTGTGTTTTATTATGTGGGTGGTTTTTTGTTGGTTTTTTGCGTCAAGAATTTATCATAAAGTGCATTTGTTTTGACTCAGTGCTGTACAGCGGAAAACCAACCCAGTGTAACTTGGTATATTTTTACGTGTTTATAAGTCATTATCCTCTCACCGGGACCGTTTGGGGTCAGTAACTGCAAATGTTCTCAATTTTTTGGCGAAACTAAATGAACTACAAAACATCTTTAATATTGTTTATCACGCTAGTGCTAACGAGAACCCGTTTTTAAGTAAACTGGAAGTTAAACAATTTAACGTGGGTTTCAATAGAAAAGTGTTTCTGTGTATTGAGACCAAATAAGACAATTTAACATGGGTTTCAATAGCAAAGTGTTTCTGTGTATTGAGACCAAGTAAGACAATTTAATATGGGTTTCTAAAGCAAAATGTGTTTGTGTATTGAGACCAAATAAGACAATCTAATATGGGTTTCAATAGCAAAGTGTTTCTGTGTATTGAGATCAAGTAAAACAATTTAATATGGGTTTCAAAAGCAAAATGTTTCTGTGTGTTGAGGCCAAATAAGACAATTTAATATGGGTTTCAAAAGCAAAATGTTTCTGTGTATTGAGACCAAGTTTGACAATTTAATATGGGTTTCAAAAGCAAAATGTTTCTGTGTATTAAGACCAAGTTTGACAATTTAATATGGGTTTCAAAAGCAAAGTGTTTCTGTGTATTGAGTCCAAGCTGGACAAATTAACCTGGGTTTCAATAGCAAACTCTTTCTGTTTAATGATACCTAAATTTCAATCTGTATTTTCAGTTGCTATTACTTTTAAAATTTTCTTTTGAAATGTTCCACTAACGATGGTTAGCTTCACCATGACAGCAACAATAGACAACTGTGGTCCTTGTATAATTATAACTCTGATCAAACACGTATGCCAAAATGATAGGTTTTCTTAAGCATTGTCTGAAAATTAATACACTGAAATAAAAGAAACATTGACTATAGGAAATCTGACATAATTCATTCCATCGTACATCTTTGTGAATAAGCCTGCGTTCATTTGAATAGACATTTAAAGACAACGTTATGAAACAAGTTTATTTTATATGTAATACAATTTTGTAAATCAATGCAATATGATCTTTTGTGTTAATGGAAAATAAGATCATTATTAAAGTCAACTGACACCTGTATTATAATATTCGACAATTTTAAAAACAAGGAATTTGTTAACTGATAGTGAAAGCAGACCGTGGTTGATGAACTATAGTAATTAATTAAACCAATTCCATTGTGAGCCTCAGTTCTCCAGTGATAGAACATCAGACTCTCAAGCTGAAGGCTGGCTCACACCTGACTACGTATAGAAATGTCCAAATGTTTGACGTCCATTTACTGATGATTACTAGAATAATGTGCTCTAGTGGTGTCGTTGGACAAAAACAATGAAACCAATCCCCATAAATGTATTTAGTAGAACGGTTCTGGGTTAGCTGAGCAAGTGCACGTTTAACTTGATTACAAAAACAATGAAACCAATCCCCATAAATGTATTTAGTAGAACGGTTTTGGGTTAAGCTGAGCATTCAGTGAATTACATGCAGTTAGCAATGTATCGCTATATATCAGATAAATGTATTTAGTAGAACGGTTCTGGGGTAGCTGGGCAAGTACACGCATAGCTTGATTAAAGATTAATACATTCAGTGAATTACTTGCAGGTAGCAATGTGTCGCTATGTAAGTATCAGATAAATGTATTTAGTTGAACGTTTCTGGGTTAGCTGAGCAAGTGCACGTTTAGCTTGATTACAAATTAATACATTCAGTGAATTACTTGCAGGTAGCAATGTGTCGCTATGTAAGTATCAGATAAATGACTTGCGTTATAACTAAATACATGTTTCATTACATGTAAATAATTTAATTTTGATTATAGATAGAACCAGTAACATAAGTTTGAGTGATAACATATTTTTTAGCTATTAAATTAGTTATATATTAAGAATTAGTAGCAAAAGCGATGCCCGAGTAGTTACAAAACGCTAAATATACCATATATGCCTAGCTAAAGAAAGCACTGCACCCGACCTTCAAGCATTTTTATTGTGTTCAGTATACTGTGGGATGTGTTCAGAAGGGTGGGCGCTCGCGAACATTTTCACTGGATACCACCATCCTTCATATTGCTTTTATCTAACGTTAGATGTAAATACCAGTCTAGTGAGAGACCGTGAGCGTTTGCGCTTCAAACATGCCACTATTTTTCCTACCTTAGCCGGTATTGTAAGATGTCTCTTGTTATGAAAAAATAAAGGAAAGATGAGTGAAATGAGCTAAATTCTAAAATTCTAATCATGATTACATAAGAACTCGCTGATAGCAATCTTACAAACCATCATAATTTATAATTACAAGTGTTATTTTTATAGTCTAAGAACAATTGCAATTTTGTCTGAAGTAGGACCAACAAGACTGTGGGCTTGTCAAACCTCCCTTACCTAAAATTCTCATTAACGGCCTCTATCTCTTGGAGTATTATGTTGTAAATAAAATTCACAAAACACTTATAAATTTAATAAAGCCACGGTTGAGTATAATTAAAGTTGGTGAATCATGTTCCATGTACTGTATCCACTATACCCTAACACCTCATACTGATGGAATGAACATTGCCTGTTCAGGTTAAGTACGTCACAAAACAGTATAATCCCACGCAGTACAACAGTTCTATAAAGAGGATGAGACATCACTTGTGTTGTGTTATGGAGTAGAACCTGTTTTCTTGGCATTTTCAGACTCAAGATAGTCGCTAGTGATAGGAGGTCAATAGATAAAAAATCCAGGAGTATGAACATGGATTGTAAATAACGTATAAATAATAGTGTTATAATTTGTTTAGTCTCACATATTTTAAGCGAAACTTTCCTTGTGTTTTACAAATGTCGATGATTTGAAAGGAAAATATTTACACTTTGAAGTTGAATCATTTCTTTTCATAGTGGGTGAATATAGAAGTATGCAGGCTTATCGCCAGTTAAATGGGTAAAACTAGTGAAATTAACTTTTTATTTTATTTGTGTTCCTCCCTTCTACTCTATTTTTTTGGTGTGTGTGTTTAAGAAATTAAATAAACAAAAAACACTTGCCTTAGATTTTCTTCACTTCAGATTAGACTATTCAAACCAATTATTAGCCATTTAATTATTTTATTACTTTTTTTCTTTAAATATATATTCACCAAAATCAGTAATGCGAAGGACATTATGCTTTGAATTACCGTCTTATAATGAAATTCAGTAGTTATTCCCAAGTATAACCACGAGGTTTTAACAGTTTAACTTGGTAATGTATTGACACATCATGCCAGACTGAATTGCAATGTGTAGATATAAACATTCTGTGTAAACACTGGGTTATGTAAGGGTATTTCAGTAATACACATGCATGTGTAAGCATTCGGTATACATTGTGTCAACTTGCTACACCCTCTTTTAAACACGGGCGCCTTAATCTCTTTTCAAATAAAATCAATTATAAATATTTACAAAGTCACGGGAAGGAGATAAATACGCCCAAAATAGTTCATTTGTACTCAGCTTCTTTCTAGTTGAGTACCACATTATTATAATTACACTCTGATATCGTTTATATGTCTAGACGATAACACTTAGTTATAACATATCCAATCAAACGTAAACATATCATAATACACGTCATTCTTTATCTGTGTTCATTACTTGAATTGCAGGATGCCTAAAGCAATGAGAATATATTATATGATAGATATCACAGATAAATGACATATATTAGCTGTATGTATTTCCCTTTTAGAAAATAAATATGCTAAGTACATCTATTTAAACTTTTACACAAAACACGTTTTCTTGTACTTTTACACCTACATGTCAACTACTGATACATTACTGACAATTGATCAATACCGAACAGCTAGCCAATTCTGGAGAACTCCGCCAATACCTAAAAATTCGCCAGTTCTATAGAACGTCATACGTAATGCATTTTAATTAACATACCTGTGACACCATGGATAACGTATTTGTAATTAATTTACCTGTGACTTCGTGCACGACGTATTCTTAATTTAAAACATCTGTGAAATTCGTGATGACGTAGTTTTAATAATGTTGCATGTGACGTTGTGGAGCACTAATCATTGATCTATGCTAAATCAACTTACCTGTGAAATCCAAGATAGCATATTCTTAATAAACTAACCTGTGACGTCGTACCAGATATATTCTGACTTACCTGTATCGTCATATATAGGGAGTACTTAATTAACTTACCTGTATCGTCATATATAGGGAGTACTTAATTAACTTACATGCACATTCATACGTGGGGAGCCCTTAATTAACTTACCTGTGATATATAGGAAGCACTAACTAACTTACCTGTGACGTCATAATATGGGGATTTCTTAATTAACTTACCTGTGATATATAGGAAGCACTAACTTACCTGTGACGTCATAATATGGGGATTTCTTAATTAATTTAGCTGTGACTTCATATATGGGGATTACTTAACTTACCTATGACCTCATATATGGGGAACAATTAATTAACTTACCTTACCTGTGACGTCATATATGGGTTAACGTAATTAACTTACATGTGACGTCATATATGGGAGTACTCAACGTTTGACATCGTGTCGGATGTAATTTTAGTTAACTTACCTGTGACGCCGTGGATGACGTGTGTTTGGTCAAGAAGATCCAGGTCAAGTGTCGAGCTTTCATGATTCCAGTCTTGCCTTCAGTGCTGAGCGAGTCTGCGTGACTCTTTCTGTCCTTCTCCATCTGGTCGAGAGCTCGCACAGTGGAGTGCCAGGCGTTATACTGCGACCAGCAGCACGCCTCGATGTCCATCTTGTGCACACCCCAGAACTCCAACTCCTCCATCACGACCGGACCACAAACACTGGACGGCAGGTGTAGTCGTCCCGACCGTAACAGATTTAAAATCACTCGGAACATTTCGGGATCTCTGTCAAAGAAGTATTCGTTATTCTCCGGAATGTAATGCTTCTCCAAAAATTCTGTATCAGAAAGTTTAGAACTTCGGCCATTACTGTTTCTAAGGGTCGATTCAAACGTGTGGAATTTAGCTCCGCCAACGTTGAATCGAAGTATAGAATCCTTTTCATGGGTGTTGCATTCTAAAAGAGAATTGTCCTTTTCCTCTAACATAGTGTCCATGCTATGAACCAGCGTTACGGGCACTGAGCTGGTAGCTGTTGATAGATTGCCAAACCATGTCAAATTCTGACTTAAATGATCGTGTGTTCGGCACAATGACCTCTAAAGGCATACGAATATGTGCATATTATTGTTTACATCTGCACACGTCGTTTCTACCCGGATTTCTATCAGTTAGCTGTCACTGTTAAAGGGATTCTTGCGTTCTGGAGTGTAGATTTCGAAGGTGGTGTTAGAAGATAATAATGTTTTGTTAAACCGAGTTTTGACGTGTTTTCATTTGTCGTTTGCTATTGCTTTCCGCTCGAATAACCCACCTTTTCCCGAATCTAAATATACCTCGTTTCTGTCTGTCGTGTTAAGCCGTTACCGTTATATTAGTACGTTCAGGTAGCTCCAGTATTTGTGTTGTGTTGATAGCAGGTAGCCCCTCACGTTTTGTTTCTTTTCTGTTTACTACTTTTTTAATTGTGGGATATTAAACCATGTCTTTGTCAACAAAAGTTAAAATCATTATAATCATGACCAGGTCACCACCAGTGTATATGCTACCCTAAGTGGTGTAATGTATAATAAAAATACTGAATGCTTTAGTGAAATTGGCAGTTCTTTTACGACATTTCCATTTCGTAAACCCATCCCAATCGTCATAAATATCATTCTGAATCCATTTCTTCGCACATCCCAATATCCCAGACAAATTTGTCAGACGTCACGCATAAACCGCAGCCAAAATTGCGATAGAACCAAGCCTGATATTTATAAAATTTATTAAAGTCCAGATAGCTTTAGTCTCAACTCCTAAATGTAGTTTATTTGGTGTAACCATGAAGCTAGTCTCTAGACTACGAGGACACGTATACCTAAGCATACATTAAGGTGTTCCGAGGTCAGGAATGACGACAGAAAGTGGATAAGTATTGCAAAATTTCATCAGATGAATGTCCGGAAGATTTGTCACGCGGTATTGTTGAGCACAGTTCGTACACAGTAAGATAGAATCCATAAGGGATTCCAGACTGTCGGTGTTAGATGTTGCCATCACCAAGTATATGATTCACAACATGTTGCTAGTTAGACCCAGCACGTTGTACTCTTGACCGTAACACTGGCCATCTGCAATGTCCATCTGATCCAATACCATAATGAGCCAAACATTGTTGAGGATCCTGGTAAATCTAGAATCGGTCACTGTAAGTAGATCTGTGTGTCCTTTTACTATATACACCTTATGATGTAAGATTATTATTATAGTATGTAATAATTATAAACTGATGGATGGATCAATTATCTGATGGACGGATGACGGACGGACGGTTAGATGGATGGCTGAACTGTTGGACGGACGGATGGATTATTTGTTTGAAGATCACACCGCTTCAACCAGTACAAAACATAAATATCAGCTATTGAGGGTCATATTAATATATGTTCTCAATATTTAATACTTTATTGACATTGACAGCTTATATTACTATCTGTAAATACAAAAAAAAAAAAAAATTACCCCCCCCCCCAATTTTTTTTATTTTTATTTTTTTTTTTAATAAAGTCACAAGTTAAAATACAATACATAAGAACATATTCTGATACACCAGAAGACCGACACATA
This sequence comes from Symmetromphalus regularis, assembly GCA_032355785.1. NCBI lineage: Eukaryota > Metazoa > Mollusca > Gastropoda > Neomphalida > Neomphalidae > Symmetromphalus > Symmetromphalus regularis. The sequence goes on from JAULBS010036005.1 coordinate 9,296, forward strand.
TTAACAAAGCAAAACATACTGATATTACTGAACAGACATAAATGGAAAATACCTTATATAACTGAATTTTTTAATTTCGATGCTTTATATAAATATTTACCAAAATTGAATAATTGTTTTAAATTATCAATATTTTATAATTGCAAAAGCTTAAAAAAAAAAAAGATTTCCAATAATAAGTTTTAATATATTTGTTCTCAACTCGTAATATTAAAATTTTAAGAATAAACTGAAACTCATCGTGCACAACATTAGAACTATGAAAGCACAATCAATTCTGTCGCTCTATATAGTTGAATCGACCCGTTTCAATTCTTATGAATAATAAGAAATGCACACCTGTAAGTAAATGTTTGGTAAAGACATGGACTGATTTGAAAAGAAATAAGCGTCAAGGCGGAATGAAATAGATACTGAACTGCTTATACGAACATACTGAAAAGAAATGTGTCTCTGTGTCACACGTCACTGAATATGATTTCTTACCATATCCATTTACGGTATCGTCATTCAGGCGTGACTGACAGCCAGATTTAAGTAGTATCCTTATGTGTCATTTAGTCCAGTTAATTGTAAACAAATGCTTTCTTGCTACAACAGACACTGTTGTCGTTATTTTTATACCAGGCTTTCAAAGTGGTCACTTAAGTGAAATCTCGACACTGTCCTGTACAATAGGCATTCATGATAGCTACTAGAAAGCGTTATGTTTACTAATTTATAGGTTGGTTGGTTGTATTTATTTCCGTGCATATATCCAATTAAGGTTCAAGCACGCTGTCCTGGGCACACAACTCAGGTTCCTGTGCTGTCTGTCCAGGAC
>JAULBS010036014.1:0-10116 GCA_032355785.1 Symmetromphalus regularis
TTCATAAAGTAGTTTCGGTTATAGTCCGAAATAGTGCAAAACTGAGGTTCATGCATCTATGAACGTTTTTTTTTTTTAAGTCACATGATGTCATTTAGACCAATCCAAGTATTTATAACAAATGTGTATTTACAAAATGGAATTATTAAAAGAGAAACTAGACTAGACATTATTTAAAAAAATGGCTTATTTAATGGTGGTTGGGGCATTTTTGAGTAAAAGTTGGTATCCAGTCCTATTAACCGATTTTGGGGGTGCAGATTATGAACAAATAGGCTACCAAGCTGAATTTTTAGGTTTTTATCCGCATAATAGAAAAACAAAATGGCCGTCTAAAATCGCTACTTTTTCCGATTAAACATTTCATCTTGCAAAAGTATGTCCAAATTAGTCCATCTATCACCAAATTTGTACTTTAAGATAAACAAATTTAATAGACATTTTAAAAACAAAATGGCCGCCAGGCGGCTGAAAAAAAATCAAGATAGGATCTACGTGTAACACCATCCCATAACTCTACCACACTATGTTTTAGCAAGCCCTAAGATGTTCTAAACAGGAAATCAACTAGTAACAGTAAACAAAATTGGCATCTACTACCCATATTTCACCAATATTGGAAGGTACCCTAAAAACGTTATGTTTTCGAAGACGTCATGTAAAAATCTATATGTTCACTATTTTATTCACCATGAAGCCAACAAATGGTTTAGGGTCAAGTATTATATAGCAAATAAAAGCTTATGATCTGCTGTTTATCATATTTACCTATAACTCTGCTACTTTTGAAAATATGCCTATATTGACTTATCACATTAAAGAATTGCATATTTGTCATCTTTTGATAAAGGTTCAGAGTAAAATCGTCACAACGATAGCAGAGATATACATGTAGTCATTTATTTATTCCTACCCCCCCTCCCCTCCACCAAAAAAAACCTAAATTAAAAAAAAAAAAACTAACAGATGTGCAATAAGAATTTATAATTCAACATTTACTTAATTTAATTAATCTACACCATTAATGGTACACATACTTATATTGCTCTGTCTTCTGTTGTGGTTATGTATATCAAGTTTGGTATAGATTCATTAAGTAAAAATGTATTTATAAATCTTTATAGTACGATTTGTTGTATTTTTCATTTTGAGGTAGAGATAAATCAGTGGTCATATCTTTGCAACTATTGTCAATATTTTGCACAAATATGTTTTATAATGTTTGCCTAATATGTTGCATATTTGTAAGGTATGAAATCATATTTTAAAAACTCGTTGAGTTATAGCTTAAGAAAGTCACCTTATTACATCATGAAAACAATATATAACATTTCTTAACATAAAACATGACAATTCTTATTATGGGCAAGTCAGCGCATAACTTTGAATTCAATCATTCTATTTATGTATACTATTTGTGGTATAGATGAACTAAGGAAAAGTCAATTAATAAAGATTTATCTTTTAATTAGTGACATATATATATATTGCCATTGAGTATCCCGATTTCCCCGCCTCCACCCTATAAAATAAAATTAAGATTAAAAGATGACTAATTTGCTATAAAATAATAATCTTTTAACAGATGAAACAAAATCGTACCATTGATGATGGATTATCAGTCCCTCCTGAATACCGCGATTATGGTGTGTGCATAGAGACTCCCCTTGACCTAAAGACTATGTCGGTAATATGCATCTCAATAGAAATCTATGATTTACCTGGTAATGTTTAAAATATGATATATCATTAAGTTTGATTACTATGCTGCTAATTTTTGTGTCAAATGAAAGCTATAATAATGCAGAATAAAAGGAAATAGAAAATGTGTCACTTACAATTGATAAGATTTTGTCAAAAAGAAAATATAAAAATTGGGGAATTTTGTAGGCTGCCAAAATATGAAATGGGTGTTGTTCTTTAATGATTTATTCATTGATTATTTTCACTAATCCGGCATTACTATATACCATAATAACCGGTAGATCAATATATTGTATTTGGTACATAATACTTGACCCTAATCCATTTGTTGGCGTCGTGGTGAAGAGAATAGAGAGCACATAGATTTTTGCATGACGTCTCCGAAAACGTAATGTGTTTACCTTCCAATATTGGTGAAATATGGGTAGTAGATTCCAATTTTGTTTACTATGATAGTTGATTTCATGTTTAGGACATCTTAGAGCTTGCTACAATATAGCGTAGTAGTGTTATGGGATGGAGGTACACGTGGATCATATCTTGCCCACGGGCTTTCTTGAATATATAGATTGTGGTAGCCATCTTAAATTATTGTCAGCCACCTGGCGGTCATTGTTTTTAAAAATGTATTTTTATTAAATTTGTTCATCCTAAAGTACAAATTTGGTGATAGATGGAAAAATTTGGACATATTTTTGCAAAGTGAAATGGGTAATCAGAAGGAACATGCATTTATCGTACCTTATCAAAAAATGAACACGTGCAACTAGCTATCCGCGTGTAACTAGTGCACTTATAACAAAATGAAATGATATTTTATTGAAATGTATATTACCATTTACATATTATAACACCATGTCATGGTTTTTACGTGCTTCAAATACCATAGGTAACTAATGGGAGATGTCAGTGTGCTAAATATAAAAATATTAATTAATATCTTTTTTTATTAATTACTATTAACCTTATAAAACTTTCCATCAGCACATAACTTTAAATGCAACCATATTGTTTTATATTTCATTATATTTATGTGTAGATGGAATAATTTGGACATATTTTTGCAAGGTGAAAAGTTTAATCTTAATAATTTCACAAAAAAATAGCTTATTTGGGAGGCCATTTTGTTTTTCGATTTTGATGATCAAAATCTAACAATTCAGCTTGGTATCCTATTTTTTCGTAATCAGCACCCCCATTGTAACAAAATAATATGTGTAGTCGAAGTGAATTTTGTCCAAAAAAACAACACTTCAGACACCTGTAAGACAATAACTATTAACACTATCCATCCAATATTTGTTTGTGCAGCTACCCTCCCCTATTATTTTGTAATAAATAACATTCAATGAACATAATAGAGTGCTCTAGATTACTGTGAAAAAGCCCATAACTTCGTGAGAATCACCCCCCACCCACACAGACACACATACATACACAATGGGGATGCAAGAGAGCAAAGTATATATATAAATAAAGGGAAAGAGGACAAAAAGTGAAAGGATGAGAAAAAGAAAGACACTTATATAATTAAATTAAAAGGAAATATAAAAGACAAAACAAAAAAGAAGTAACATAGATTTTTATTTCCAAACTAACAATATTAATAAGGAAAATGTTGTATATTTTAAAGAAGTTAAATAAATAAAATATATAGCGTTTAATTCTTAACTGATTAATTCTAACACTATTTCCCATGGAGCCCAATTTTCATTGAATTCATTATGTAAACAATTTTTATAAAAAGTTTAGTTGCATTTGTATTAGGTTTGGTATTTTGTAATTTTTTTCTATATATGTAATATTTTACATTAATAATAAGCCAATTTAAAACAATTTAGTTATTAATGTAAAATACCAAACATAACAATGTTTTTATTAAATTGAATTATTTCACCTTTTTGTTGCAACCATGATGCTATGGTGTTCTAGAGCTCAGTGACTTTAAGGCAATCATAAAATAAATGTTGCAATGTTTCTGGCTGAAGATGACAGAAATTACAAATGTCAGAAACGATATATTTAATTTTATATGGAAATGTATTTGTTAGTACATTTTTATGAAGAATTTGATATTGGAACCATAATAGTGATGGGTCTTTAACAATCTTGAATAGAAAATTATAATATTTCGCCCACTCTATAGAGGTAAAAGCAAATCTTTCAGCAACATATTTTAATTGTGATGTAGGGGTAAACCAACGTAATAAAGTAGTTTATACATTTCTTTACTTCCCGATTTTTTTTTTTAAAGCAGTTTCATTTTAAAAGGAAATATGGTGTAATTTTGTTTTGATTATATGAGTTTGTTTTCTCACGTATAAAACATTTAATTGCTTTTTACTAGAGGCATATTTTAGAAAATTAGATTTTATGTTGTAATTCCTAATAAATGTATTATAGTTCATAAAACATCCTTCGATATCTAATACATCTTGAACAAATATAATCCCTTGTTCAATGTAGTTTCTATAGATTATGTGTGTTTTATTTATTAATATATTGTTATTATTCCAAATATTTGAGCTTAGTATTTCTTCTGCATTTTTAGAAGTGTTTATGTTGCAGTATGAACCAATTATTTACAAAATCTTTTCAAAACGGATTTTTTGGTTTAATCTGGATAAAATAGTCACCGTTTATAATTAATTGTTTTGTTATTAAGCCAGTAATTGAAGAGAATAGAGTTGTCAATTTAGAATGTGACTTAAATAGCCTTCTTATCCAAATTAATTTTAACGCAGTTGTAAAGTTTATAATATTAATATCTAACATTTTAACCCTACCTTTTCCATAATCTTGTACTAATACAGTTATTTATATTTTATCGGGTTTATCCTGCCATATCAAACTAAAAAGCATTTTATTGATTTGTTTTAAAAAAAATTCAGCAGAGTAAGAGTGTTTACAACAATTCTACCTAAAACTGTTAATTTTCTAGTCAACCAAAGTCTTATGCAATTTTTCATTTCCAGTATTTTTGATTCATAGTTATCAATAATCATTTGTTTCATATTTATTGAAAATGTCACTCCTAGCAAAGTATAAGGTTCAGAACCCCATCCTAGTTCCCATTTAGATGGAAGAAAGATCTCTTTCGAAAACCTTTTAGTCCCCATCGAGATAATTTGTGATTTTGAGTAGTTTATTTTCAGTGCAGAAACATCTGCATATATGTCTAATATATTTAAAGTACTGTCAAGGGATTTGGAGGATCCATCTAAAATAAAAGTTATGTCATCAGCACATTGAAACAAAATGTCCCTATCTAAATGAATTCATTTAATATCTTTAGAATTTTTAATTAATACTGCCAAGATTTCAGCATATATTATAAACATGTACGGAGAGAGTGGATTACCTTGCCTACAATCTGAAAGAAATCCATTTTGTAAAATTCTTGATACTGAATTTGTATAAAAGGTTTTGAATTTTTAATGTTAAAAATAGCTAAAGCTTGTTCAATAAAGCACCATGAAACCGAGTCAAAAGCTAGTTTCAAAATCAACTAACACTAACATTCCTGGTAGTTTATGTATTTCCATATATTCCATTATATCATATATTAACCGTATATTTTCTCCCAAATATCTACCCTTAATAAAACCAGTTTGATCTTTAGAGATAATTTTATCGAGTACCCTTTTTGTTGTATTTAAAATACACCATGAAACTATTTTATATACACAGTTTAATAAAGTAATAGGTAGCCATTTTTAGAAAATGCTTGGGTTTATTTAATTTAGGTATACATGTGATAATTTCTAACTTTTGTGCATTTTACATTTTGTTTACATGACAGCTATAGTTAAGGGATCAAACAATAAAATGGCCTATGTCTAACAAGTAGAATTAAAGGAATTCAACAGTGTAACCACCAGAGCCAGGACTTTTATTGTTTTTCATATTTTAAAGAAATTCTAAAGCTTCATCATATTTTATTTTCCTTTCTAATTCTTCTGCTTCTATGTCTGTCAGTTTATTTACTAATATTAATGTCACTAATATTTTAAAATTTTGGATTTTAGAATATAATTTTTCATAAAAGTGTTTTGTTTCCTGTCATTTTGCTCTGATATTCTACCATCATCTAATTCTGCTCTGGAAATATATCTGCTATAATAGTTTCGAGATTCTAAATGACAGAAATATTTAGTCGGCTTTTCACCTTCCTCTATCCATTTATCCCAAGATCCAATCAATTTACCTTTAATCTTATTCCTTCGTAGTTCGATTAATTCCTTTCTTTTGGCTTCTATTTAATCTTAATTTACATTATTTTCATCTTCTTCTAATAATTTTATTTACTCACTAATTTTCAATTCTGATTTATTTCGAGTTTGTTTTTCAAATGTGGCGTACAAGGTTGTTTACACCTAATAACCATTAATAAAAGCTTTAAGAACAACTGATCATTAAGGCTCACTTTCCATTAAAGTGATTTAATGTGCACAAGTTTATCGTTATAGTACATATGCATAGTACCATTTTCATGTACGCATTTCTGCACATGGTATTCAGCACGCTGAAAAAAAGTCGATCGTTGAGCGATTTTTCAGCACGCTTTTCCGCTCGGTGACGTCATAATGCTGAAATTGATATTTACTTAAGAAACTAAGTTAATTATTTTTAAACAAATATTGTTAAAATTGAACCGGGAGACATTCTAAAGTATTCATGGTGTTTCTCTGAATTAATTTGAACTTCTTGGCAAGGTAGTAATATGCCTAGTGTTGTTGTTGTTTTAACAAAATGTCATGCACCCAGTACCTATTACTTTGGCGCTGGTGTTTCCATTGGTACTACATCATACGAATGCGTCATGCTTTGTTTCTGTATAAATAGAACATCAAACTCCGTAATGGAAGACTAGTGCGCGATGTCACATTGTTTACAGTAATCAGCTTGTGAACATGCAGATATGGAAACGCACATTTCACAGTAACGCGTGCTAAATCATATTAATGGAAAGTGGGACTAATAATAAAAATATTCATATATCGCATTTTCCTTTTTATCTTTATTTTTATCTTCTGACATGCCTGTATGCAAGGTACTAACATATTTCTTTGCTTTTCCACCGTACTTAGTAACTAGTTTGACTGTTAATTGTCCTGGGAATCAATGACTTAACAAACTATTCTGATATGACCGTTAAAATAAAGTATTCCAGTATTATTTGACATTATCTGAATCAAAGGCAGGATTGTGGTGCGAGGTTGAACGAATTGTATCGTTTTTGGTCAGCTCTCTACAAATTGTAATTGCTGCAGCTGCTTTATTCGTCCTTGAATTTCTGTTAAAAAGAGAAAATGAAAAAAATAATGACATTTATTTTACAATAAACTTATACATTTCTTCAGGGGCATAGTTAGTTGAGGTGGGGTTTCTTTCAATATAATACACATTTTAAGTAACAATATTTAGCCCTACAGAACCCTCTCCCGGAATTTCAGGAACAGTCCTGTCATCAAATAAAGATTATGTTTAGATTAATTTGCACATATAAAAGGGTGTTTATTTAATGCTCTGTGTAAGGTAATGTGCAAAGTATTAATCTTAAAATAAATTATGTCCATTTTTATTGTTGATATACCCAGTGGTATATATAAAAATATAACGCCGGCAGTGCTCTACAAAACAAGTTCAAATTTACTCTTCCCTGACCAGTAAAGTATAATATTTTAGTCGCCAGTCACTTATATTTAGTAGCCAGCTAACACATACTTGTATACTGCATAATATATGTTACAGGCCATAGGATTTCAAAATTAATGGGAACATTTGTTTGGGGTTCCATGCCTGGTGATCATGGGAACCCATTCGAAACTGTTTTTCGTGAAAATAAGTCAAGAGAACTCATTAAAAAAAAAATATATTAAAAAGATTTGTCTCATTTTACTGTAGGCCTATTATTCTTTACTTCAGCTGTGTAAGATCAGACAAGTTAATGCTGTGGGAAACTGCCTAATATATTATTCTGGGTTTTTTAATTGGCCCACAATGTGGACATTGGATATGCTATAAAAACATTAATTCTGAACCACTGAATACACAACATATTTTGTTATTGATTTGGCTCTAGTGGTGCTTTAGAAGGCAAAACAAAAAATAAAAAATTGTGAAAATGTCAGCTTCCACGTTAGAAACATCAAAAGATATACTGAATAATACAAAAATATTAATAACATAAACACAATATAAAAATCATGGGAAAACGGATTTTCGGTTCCGTGATTTTGACGATACGGTACATGTGAAATACTGTGGCCTAATATATTTGATTTTTATATAGAGTAAATAAAGAAATTTGAAATTCTGTTTAATGCTATGACCTGATCATCCACTGATGGATCATAGAAGGTTAATGGCCAGTCGACAACTGGCGAACGCGATTGTAACTTTTAGATGCCAGGGATGTTTTTTTATTCACCATGGCTGTAACGTAAAATATTCATTTTGTTTAATAATCTCAAATTACCCTCATTTGGGACAAAGACAGTTTTGTTAAACAACTCATCCCTTAAGTGTTGATGTTCTTTGTCTTTGAAATAACTATTATTAAGAAAAAAGAAAAAATATCACCTAATTTGCTGGGATTTTATTACTGAAATTATCATAATTTCTTTATGTATATTAATTATTATTATTAAAAAAAAAATATTATTAAATTGTGTATTCAATATCCTCAAGAACTGAGATAAGAAGATAATGAAGTATTTTGAAAACATTTAATACATTTTACATTTAAGGATTTAACATCATGAATGTTTTCATACCAGCGTGAACTGAAACAGAATATGTATTGTGATGTATTGCTCGCAATAAGTGATGTATTGATGGCTATCTATAAGTGATGTATTGTTAGCTATATATGATGTAGTTTTCTATATATGATGTATTATTCGATATAAATGGTGTATTGTTCGCTGTATATCATGTATTGTTCGCTATATATTATATCATTCAAGATAAGTGATGCATTGTTCGCTACATGTGGATTATTTGTTATATATAATGTACTGAAACAGAATATGTATTGTGCTGTATTGCTCACTATAAGTGATGTATTGCTTGTTATATGTGATGTATTGTTCACTATATATGTGTTCGCTATATATGATGTATTGGTTGCTATATATGATGTATTGTTCGCCATATATAATGTACTGTTTCCTATATATTTATATGATATATTATTCGATATAAATGGTGTATTGTACGCTGTATATGATATATTGTTCGCTATATATTATATTATTCGAGATATGTTATATTGTTCGCTATATATGTGCTGGATTGTTTCACTATAGATGATGTAGTTTGCTATATATGGCGTATTCTTTGCTATATTTGATGGATTGTTCGCTATATACAATGTATTGTTCGGTATATTTGATGTATTCTTTGCTATCTTTGATGTATTGTTCACTATATACAATGTATTGTTTGATGTATTCTTTACTATAGTTGATGTATTCTGTTATATTTGATTGATTGTTCGCTATATCAAATGTTTTGTTTGCTATATTTGATGTGTTCTTTGCTTAATTTGATGTAATCTTATTTTGCTAAAGTTGATGTATTGTTCGCTACATATAATGTATTGTTCACTATATGTAATGTATTGTTTGCATTCATGCATCATATTTTGTTTGAGCTTGATAACTGATTAGTTTATCTTTGTTCTTTTAAGTACAGTTTAAAAATCTTTAATAAGTTGAAGATAATAATCCAAGATTATTTAAAGCATGTTAACTCACCTGAAATACATTACAGAAACTACAATCAAACCAAGTTCAACTATAGCAGCTACAACCAACCCTGCAATAACATCTATACTGAGCTGTCCTAAAAAAGAAAATACAAGATAGCAGTAAATTAATCGAATTTACCTTATTAATCAGAATTAGCAATCATTTGAGAACAATTCCCACAACGTTCTGCCGTCAATGTACATCACGTAACAATAAAGACGTTCACACCAAAAGCACTGCTTCAACCACAAATTGTGACCCATTCACACTAAACCAGTCGCATGTTGCATGTATCTATTTTTAACTAGGCAGCTGTTAATGAAACAAAATCATTACAAGGATGATTTTCAGATTTTAGCAAAACTGCGTGGTTTAATATCTATATTTTAGAACCCACTTACTTCAAATGATTTCTACCACTAAAGTGATGAAATCATGACTTATGTGGGATCTTGTTGAAGCCAGAATGCTAAGAAATATCCAAAATTCCCTTAAAAATACCCGATTTTGAAATACATTTTCACCGTATCCATTGATGAAAAACTAGCACATGCGGTATCACTGTAAAGCTAAAAAGGAAGCTTTGATGTCATTACAAGGAATTCTCTGATAATATCACCAGGGATAATAAACTTTGGCAGCCATTTTCTCTAAA
>JAULBS010036025.1:0-10116 GCA_032355785.1 Symmetromphalus regularis
AGTATTGGGTAGTATTGGGTAGTATTGGGTAAGTATTGGGTAGTATTGGGTAAGTATTGGGTAGTATTGGGTAGTTTTGGGTAAGTATTGGATAGTATTGGGTAAGCATTGGGTAGTATTGGGTAAGTATTGGGTAGTATTGGGTAAATCTTCGCACCGTGCCAGTGTACACAATAATACTTGCGAAGATGGCCTGTTAGAAAAAAATGTGTTTCTGATAAATCGAAACTGAACGAACTCACATTGAGATAGCCTGACAAAAGTCAGTTCAAGTATATGTGCCGTCATGAATTCCAGAGTATTCACTGTTTATAGACAAACCAGTTTTACAAGAATTAACTGATAAAATTAATTCTTTGAACGCAAATCGTGAGGTAAAGTCTGTTTTCCTGGAACAATTTTCGGGACTTCATGCTTGTTTAGCTAGATTGTGGCTACAGAAATATGAAGCTTATTCGAATATTTGTTCTTATAATGAACAGAAGAAGGTTATCGCATTGCCATTGTTTTTCACAGATAAAGCACTCAGATGATTTAATGCACAAGAATTTTCTAACTCAATTTGGAGTGACGTGAGACGAGCATTCTTACAACATTATGCCCCCACTACACTTAAAAAATATGATAAGCTTGAATATATTTTCAATAGGAAGCCATTTCAAGATTTTATGGATCAACTGAAATTTGATTCAATAATCATTGAAAAACATTCAGAAGAGTTTATCAAGGATTGCATCATCAGAAATGTGCTTCCGCACATTAAACAGTTCATCTTAGAATTATGCAGATGTAATTCAAAGTGCCTTATTTGCAGAGAGTTCAAGAATTCCAACAGTGAACACACATGGACAAATCAGTGATTCTATTGAGGAACTCAAGAAACAGATTGCGGTTATGAAATTAAACATTAAAACTAACTCTTTTCAAAGAGAATTCAAAGATATTAAACGAACTGTGAAAAATATATCACTGTGTTACATACAGAAGAAATAAAAACTTAAACAACAGTAAACAGATAGTTTCACATCAGTGTTATCAACGATCAAACATACACTATAAACATTCACGGGAAAAGTATCAACGATGTGGTATGTATCATTACAAATCTTGCTTTGCTCGAAATCTTAAATGTTTTTATTGTGGGAAAATTGGTCATATATGCAAAATGTGTTTCTCAAAACGTCAGGCAAATAACATAAGATATAGAGTTAATTTAAAAAGACAGGTTGTTAAAGTACCAAATGTACGCAATAAAGAAATAACAAATAAATTAACCAATACTTATGTTGAAAACAAACCACTTAAAACTGATAAATCTTATGTAAATGGTACAAAACAAAGTATTAATATTTTTTCAAGTAGCACAATTTTATTGGAAGTCGCACATACAAAATTGCATGCTTTGGTTGATACAGGTGCATGTCATTCGTGTATTAATGACAAAGTTTATGATTTATTCAATAAGGATTTAAAATTTCCATTATTGCTACCAGAACGTCATAACTTCTCAGCAGCGGACGGAACGAAACTCAATGTTAGAGGTCGAGTAAATTTACCACACTCACAATAGGAAACTTACAACTATATCATAAATTTAATGTTATAACAAATTTAAGTTAAGATATTATATTAGGACTTAATTTTCTAAAAACTGATTGATATAAGTAATAACTTACTATCATTACATGATGGAATGACACAGCAAGAATTTTTAAATAAAGAAACTGAAGTTGACACGATCAAAGTATTTTCTACTCATCCAACCAATATTCAACCTCGTACAAAAATTATTATACCAGTTCAAATTCAAAGTGATAAGTATTTTAGAACCACTAAATACTTTATTTACTGAGTTTAAATTAATAGGGAGTCGTTGTTTAGTTAAACCTACACATGCATTGTGTGCATATCGAGTAATGAATCCTACAAATTCCGAAATTACATTAAAACAAAATCAAATAATTGCAACTTTTCAAACAATAATAGATGATAATATCTCTCAACCTCTGCAAAACGATATCGCAAATGAGTCAGTAAACTTAATCACTGAACAAAAAGAAAGACAATACATTACGTTTTTGTATTGATTATCGTAAATTAAATGCGATAACTACACCTCAAAGATGGCCGTTACATATGATTGATGAAAGCTTACAATCACTTGGTCAGTATTCACCACAATATTTTAGTTGATTTATTATCAGGTTATTGGCAGTGTGAGGTTGATGAAGAAAGCCGTCCTAAAACTGCTTTCACTACTCATTTTGGTAATTTTTCATGGAAACATTTACCTTTGGTCTTACCAGCTACATTTTCATTCTTAATGTCAACAATATTTTCCTCAATGTCATGGAAATATGTTGATATACCTGGATGATATTTTAGTCTTTAGTAAAGATTTTGAACAGCATTTGGACTATTTACAAGCAGTGTTTGCTAAACTGAAAGAGGTTAATTTAAAAGTAAAACCTTCAAAATGTCATTTTGCTTTATCTAAAGTATCTTATTTAGGCCATATTTTAACAAAAGATGGCATATCAACAGATCCAACAAAAATCAAAGCTATACAGTCATTTCCCATTCCTGAAAATATACATAAATTACGTTCTTTTCTAGGTTTATGTAATTATTACCGAAAGTTTATTAAATATTATGCTATCATTACGGCGCCATTGCATAGACTTTTACAAAAAGATGCAACATTTGAATGGACAGATGAGACTGATATTGCATTCAATGAAATGAAAAAGGCATTGACAACAGCTCCTATATTAAGCTTTCCAGATTTTAATAAACCTTTTATCCTATATACTAATGCTTCAGATTATGCTATAGGGTATATTTTAGGACAAAAGGATGATAAAGATAGAGAAAGGGTTGTTGCATATGCTGTTACAAGTTTAAATCTCAACGAAATTACCATATAACTGAGAAAGAATGTTTAGCACTTGTTTCGGGTATTAAATATTTTCATTCATATTTGGCAAATGGAAAATTTCAGGTTGTGACAGATCATGCAGCTTTACAATTTTTAAAGAATATCAAAGATCCTAAAGAACGTTTAGCACGATGGGCTATCTTACTGCAATCATATGATTATGATGTAACATATAAATCCGGAACATAACATGGAAATGCTGATGCATTAAGTAGACGTGATTATGACACACAGCTAACGATTACAGTCTGGACGATGATAATACTATATTTGCTCTTCAGACTACAGGTGTCAAAAGTAATGATGATGATACAGTCAATAATGATACTTTACAAGTTAATGGAAATCAAAAAACAGGTTCACTAATGACAGTCAAACAAGTACGTTAGATCGTTTACGTGAAATTCAAAGAGATGATGAGACATATACAGATATTATAGAATATCTAGAAGATAATATTTTACCAGATGACACCACAATTGCTTAACGGGTTATTCTGGAATCACAACACAATGTGTTAGATGATGGTATTTTATATCATGTATTTAATCCTAGAAGTCAAAACATCCGACCTACAGATATTTCTAAACAGGAATTCCAGAATGATTACGAAATGATATCTTAAAGGGTTCGACCGTACATGTATGTTGATAAGACATAAATATTCAAACAACTTTGGGTTAGCACATTTCTAGAATATCAAACAGCGAAACGTTATTTTCAAAGTAAAAAGGCTCCACTTAAACCATCACAGACAAAGGAATCCGCTTATATTGATTTTAATTTTTTTTAAGCAAAAAGTGGGGGTGGGATATATAATTATATAGGTGTCCACCCCTATCCAAAAAGTGGCGGCACTCCACTCCTATCCAAAAAGTGGCGGCACTCCACCCCTATCCAAAAAGTGGGTCACGTGCTCCCTACCCCTGGGATTTACGCCCATGATTAGTGGCGTATCTATGTGTTAGCTCCAGCGACCAGATCTCCCCCCCCCCTACCATATTTTCCGACTTTAAAAAAAAGTATTGTTATAATTTATTATTATGTATTTAACGTTAAAGAATCCGAGGTTTCTTTGGGGCCCCTAAATGGATTTTCTATATATAATTTGTTTTAAAATTACAGACTACAAAAATAATGTCATGGAAACTGCTTAATAACTATTATTGTAAGATATTATTTTTACCTAAAATGTTTAAAAATATAAATTTTGTTTCTTAATTTTCCCACATTTGATATTGACAGAACAAAGTTATAGTGTAGTGTAATTATTGTGACAGTTAAAATATTGTTTTGTTTTTTTTAAATAATAATGGAACCAAAAACAAATGGAGCAAAATAAATTGGTACGAAATGTTTTCCAGATACAAAAATATTCGGACGTTTAGAAATAACGGCTAGCTGGGGAATACCCGTCACGTGACTCGAAATATATACGTCACACCTTTTTCACAAAGTACCAGTTCTCCAATAATATATGTGTTAATGGTATTAGATATTTATCGATAGTTGCATGTATCGCAGTCCTTGATTATGTTACACGGCACAGTCCTTGATTATGAACAATAGAATTTAGTGTTGACACTTTAAATATTATTGTTCATAATCATGGACTCTGACAGAACAGAACAGAACTTTATTTCACTCAGATCACCATACGGTGATACATAGAGGAAATTTACAAACGGTGTTTTGCAGCTGCAGTAACATACATATATAATAACAGTACAGTTAGAAAAGCTAGAATCATATGAAATACAAAAGATACTCAGGTACACATACACATAGGATGTTTCACACACATATATAAACATACATATACAATTATACATTTACAAGCTATTGAAAGAGACAAAACATTCATTCAAAGGAAGACATTAAATAAAACAATATATAATTAAACATACAATATTTCGAACTCTATTCTTCATTAATATTTGTAAACACGGAGTTAATAACTTCAATGAAATTACATATCTTTTTAGTAACTGATAATTTTGGAGAAGAAAATAGTTGTTTCATTTTAAAAGTATTTGGTCTCATTGCTCTGTAAGCTGTAGAGTGGGAACGAAATCCCTTGTAAGAAACATCTGTAAAAAAATAGACCCTTCATTTGTAGTAAGAGTAGCATGTATCGGGAAGGTAAAACAGAGAGAAATGCACCAATGTCAGGACGTTCCATGTCCAATAATTAAACCTCATTAATACAATCACATTGTTTAAAAAGTTAATATGGTTCTTCTATCAAGATATTTTATAATTACATTTTATTTATTTTTATTTAGTTATAAATTTTAGTTATTTATTATTATCATTATTGTTTTGTTTTTGTTATTTTATTGAACAATGACAGCATGATTTTAAAATATATAATTAAATTACTGAACACAGTAAGTTATCACTTTAACAATAAATTAAAACAAAATATCATGCGTTTATTATATATGACTAGTTTCAGATTGGACTAGCTGGTCAGTATGGAATAGCTTCACTACTTGCTCAGCAAGCTGTGGTGAGGGAATCGAAGCCCGTGTAAGAAACAGATCCTGTAGAAAAATAGATCCGTCATTTGTAGGAAGAGTAGCATGTACCGGCGAGGCCAAACAGACAGAATTGCACAAATGTCAGCAAGATCCATGTCCAGGTAAAACTATTTAAATCAAGTTTATTTAAAGTGAAATGTTAAATCAAGATCTATAATTCAAATTTACAGACAATTTTAAGACTGTAAACTACACCCTGTAAAATATACTATTCAAAAAAGTAGGGTATATCCAAACGTATAATTGTTTGTTTTATCTACATCACATACAAATTCACTGATTTGGCTAGTCTACTTCTCAGAATCGTATCTCGCTTCCTTACACAGTGTACAAAGGTGGGTGGGTTGTCAAGAACAGCATACGAATTTAAATCATTAAAATATTGATTAAAATCATGAAAATATCAATAAAATCACTAATATGTTCAAATTAGAAAATGTTAATAATTTATCACTTTAACAATGCATTTATTATATATTACTAGTTTCAGTTATTATATATTACTAGTTTCAAGCCTGTTGGGTCCCATCCCTCTTTCTACACACCCCTGATCTATAATTCAAATTTACAGACAATTTTAAGAATGTAAACTGTACCCTGTAATATGTACTATTCAAAATAAGTATGGTATTTTCAAACGTATAATCAGCTGTTTGTTTTATCTAGATAACATAAAAGGGCACTGATTTTGCTAGTTTACTTCTCAAAATATGCTCGCTTCGTTATACAGCATACAAATGTGGGAACTGGGTTGTCAAGAACAGCGTATGAATTTAAATAATGAAAATATCGATAAAAATTATTAATACATCAATAAAATCACTACTCTGTTCAAATTAGAAAATGCAATTTTTGAGCATTCTAATTGCTTTCCTCTAACGTTAACCTATCCACATCCCTACATAGTATGGTCACCATTAAAATAAGAACTGTAGTAAGTCAATCAATAAGATGTTGTAGATCTCTCGGATTAAAATTGAAATGATTTCTAGGAGGTAAGTAAACTGAATATATTATAGTTAAAGTTGTATGAGCTGTAACTCGAACAGCAGTTTGCAAGTTAGTATTTAAATTAATAGCACACTCGGCAATGTTTCATTAACACTAATGGAAACACCCCCAGAAGTCATATTTCATAATTATGAAATTTATGATAGAGGTTAAATCCTCTAATATTAGTATTGTCAGTTTCATTCAGAAAATGTTCCTAAAGAGAAACTACAAAATGATTATATTTTTCAATTGGTAGACATAATTCATCTAAAGTGGGCCTAAGCCCACGACAGTTCAACTGAATAAAAGTATTTGCCATTAGGGTGGAGCCACGGGTTTTATATTAGCTTTTTCCTTAGGAGGTTTGGGTGGTGATCTTGATAACTTTTAGAAATCTTGAGAGGATATCCAACTCATCATCCAACTCTGCCTCCGAACGGTTAAAAGAATTGCTAGTCGGAATCGATCGAGGCTCAATATTGTTCTTCACTCGACCCGAGCAGTCATCTTTAGAATGTGTTTTAGTGTCTTTTCCTGACTGAGTGATACTGGGACCCGGCAACTCAGCATTCGACCTCCTTGACGGATTGGTAGAATCCAAAGACAGTTCAGTTGTTTTAGCAACAACGGATACTTTTTGTTTTGAGCAACTTTTGTTGCCTATTTCTCAGCTTTCTGAATGTCCGAAAGCTTACGATAAGTTGTTTCATCGTATCGCCATTTCAGATCAGTGTTAGTGGATATACTTCTAGTGGAGACCATAACTGCAACTGCATAGGACATCCCTACTGCTACAGATGTTCCTATCTCCACTAGTTTCCTTGCATCTGGGAAAAAGACAATTGTTTTTCAACATTCACCTTTTGAACCATTTTTTCCGTTTTCCACTTTGGTCACTCTCTTAAGTAGACAAAGTGGTACTTATTGCAGTTGATGCAGATGATGTTATTCTTTCATATCTTGCTCTCATGGTCATGCATGCATTTTAGACAATTTTTGGCAATTGACGCAACGCAAAGGGTTGTGTATGTAAGGCTCTACCCACCTCTGCCTTCGAAAGGTTAAAAGAATTCCTAGTTGGAATCGATCGAAGCTCAATAGTCTTCACTCGACCCCAGCAGCCTTCTTTTGAATGTGTTTTAGTTTCTTTTCCTGACTGATGGATAATGGGACCGGCACCCCAGCATTCGAACTACTTGGCGGATTGGTAGAATTCAAAGACCGTTGAGTTGTTTTAGCAACAACGGATTGTTTTTGTTTTTAGCAACTTTTGTTGCCAATTTCTCAGCTTTCTGAATGTCAGAAAGCTTACGATAAGTTGTTTCATCGTATCGCCATTTCAGATCAGTGTAAGTGGAAATACGTCTAGTGGAGATCATGGCTGCAACTGCATAGGGCATCCCTACTGCTATATGTGTTCCCATCTCCACTAGTTTCCTTGCATCTGGGAAAACGACAATTGTTTTTCAACCTCCACCTGTTGAACCTTGGCCACTTTCTTAAGTAGATAAAGAGGTTCCTCTTGCAGTTGATGCAGATGATCTTATTCTTACATATCTTGATCGCATGGTTAAGCATGCATTGTAGACCTGGCACAATTTTTGGCAACTGAAGAAACGGAAAGGGTTGGGTATGTAATGCTCTACAGCCTTAATAGAGTTTCGAAGTATTAACCTGTCAAATGTGAGGATTAAAGTATTCGTTGGAAATAGTTCATTATTCTAACGGATGTTTAACTTCTTTATAGAGGTTACCTTTTGTGATGATAATTTTTTTCAAATCTCGTCATCCTCAATACCTTCCAAATCATGTGATCTGATCCCTTGGATGAGTTTAAGGAGGAATGTGGCGATACTTTGATTGGAATATTACACAGTGGTCGATCTAAGCAAACACTTTGAGTAAGCCTCTGTAGAACAATCTACCAGCAATGATCCATTTCGAAGCTTTTTGGCTCGCCAGCTAAACCGGATAACCAGCAGACACTCATTTCAGGGTTGATATGCTCAGACAAGTAAAATCAGTTACGTAATTGACTCTAGACACGGCCCCATGAGCAACACATTCAGAAAGATATTATAATAAAGTTTGTTCCTGACAAATATTATAAAACATTTTGTTCATGACAAATTAAAACAAAATAAAAGTTTACTCTTCAACTTGGCATGACCAGCCGATTGATCAGGTCGAGCCTCCATGACCTGTCTAGCTGAACAAAAGATCAAATTGGTGTGTTGTTGAACACGTCTAGAACCTTAGACTGATGATACAAACGGATCAACATGGACAACTCTTATTGCCAACTCAACCTCCAGGACTCCCAGCATCACGGGCTGCACCTCACGCATATAGGGCGCCCATTCTCCGGTTAAGGAGGAACGGGAGTTGTACTGTATTAGCCATTCTCATGGAAAACCCGTGAGAATGTTGTCACCCCTACACAGCAGTGTATAAGAATTTAATAAAACAAATTTGACTTATATTTTATATGAGTAAAATATACTATAACACGAGGAGGAGAGATAGCAGCTTTAATACTTCAATATTTTGAAAAGATAAGTGGTTTACAGTTTTGTAAAATTAACATCATATGTTATTGTTTGTTTTTTATTTTTGTTTTGTTTTATTAATTATTTATTTTATTATTATTACTGTTATTATAATAATTGTTATTAGTATTATTCATTACTTGATTAAATAATTAATCTACATTTCTTTTTTAAGAAAGTACTGAAGAAATAAATAAATAGTACATATTAAAGAAAAATGGTCGTCATTCATAAAATATGGAGTGTTCGTATAGTAAAAGAGACTCTTATTAAGCAAAATTGAATAGATTTAGTCTGCAAGTGTAGACGATGCATAATGTACCAAAAATGTGTCCTAGGAATTTCGAAGAAAGGGGTAAAATCATTTTAAGAAATTTAATATTTAAAAATGGTGGGTCTCAAAAGTAAACAAGAAAAAATAGTTTGATAAAAGAGGTCCCAACTACATGGACTCTGTAGCATTGCTGGGATTAGCATTTTGTCAAGACATGATTTACAGTGTTCAATCAACCCATCGACCCATTGCATCAGAGGGTGCTGAATATACGTACGGATTGTTGATCTACGGAATATCAGGTTTAAGATGTCATATTCTCTCATTCTTACGTACGTAAGAAAGAATGATCCCATGAAAGAAAGTTATGAAAGAAATTGCTATCTTACGTGGCAAATCACGTGCGCGTAATAACTTGTAGCCTCCAATGAAAAAGACGGCCCGCCTCATTCTCCAGTCTAGCTTGCACTCGAAATAAATAGAGATTACATAACGAGATCCCGTGTGATACCAAATATATTACAACGAGTGTGTCTTCAATCGTACTTCACGAGCGAAAGCGAGTGATGTACGATTTGAAACACATGAGTTGTAATATATTCGGTATCATACGGGATCGAATTTTGGAGTCTATTTATTGCACCGCGCTATAAAGTTTATATGCAGGACAATTACTTTCCTTTGCAACTCAAAACTCCGATAAAACAAAAGAGCTCAAGGATTTAAAGTGTTCTTTCACCGCCGCACTCCTTTCTGGTTGCAAGTACATAAAACTCCGCAAAGTCTTCAAGTTCTCAAAGTAAACCACCTTATGAAAAG
>JAULBS010036036.1:0-10116 GCA_032355785.1 Symmetromphalus regularis
AGCGTTCGTCACATTTTTTGCATTAATTAGTTGCTCGTATTAATTTCATGATTTACAGTATATATAATTCTATAAAACCATAATAACATGCACTCAAAATATGTTAAAAAAGTGAAAGTTTGATATGAATTATGAGAACATTATTTTTTTGTTAATTTAAAATTAATTATTTTTACCAAAATGATGAAAAAAATAATAGGTACATATACATTCAAAATAAGCCATAAGACAATTAAATTTTATGTCTTCCATTAAATTAACTGAAGAATGAGTCAGTTATTTTAAAAACGTTGATTCCAAAGGAATTGCAATTGCAGGGGTCAATTTCATTAAGGCATTGAGGCATTTGCCATCCCTTTGCCGCAGTGCCCAATCAATTTCACTTCTAATGAAGCCAAAAGTTGCCATGCTCTTTTTTCCCAATTGCCCCTTAGGAAACTCACATTTGCCATTTGATGGGTCCTCTAAATTGCCTTGGTGCCCTCTTCCTAAGAGTCCAAGGCAATAATTGCTGTGCTCCCCAAATACCAAAGTTCTACTCCTGGGATTGTTTACTGAGTAATATAAAGTCACTTTTTGTCACCAGTTAAATGATACTGTACAGGGAGATATGTCTGGTTTTTGTAAGAATATAAATCATTTTGAATTTAACTACATATGCAGACATAATGAGCACCTGCATCATGTGTTTACACTTCTGTGTGTTGTTTGTTCTTTTAAATTCACCTGGGAACTGGCAGCAGCAGTACAATTCAAAATTAGTCCTTTAAAAAGACATTCAACATCACTTAGAAGCTTTCTCAGTCTCTTTCTTAATGATTTATCTTCGTCTGGCATGGAGAGACACTTTAATCAATATAAAATTTGCAAAACCTGTTTAACCTAAAGGCATCTAGTTAATCTGTTTTGTTCTGTAAATTGTTTATAGACAGTTACATGTACATCTTGAAATATTAAATAACATTTAAAATAAGTGAGCTATATATAAGTGGTTTAAAGTGGACAAACCCACATTTGGGTTCAGTAACTATTGTTTTTTTCATACACAGAATTTTCCACAATGTTTTGTATATACATGTACAGTGTATGACAAAGTAGAATTTCTTTTTAGATGTAAATTATCTATAAAATCTGTATACGGATAACAAATTTGCTTTTTAGTATAAGTTACTATATACTATATATATGATGTTTATAATATACACGTTGAATCATCAGTTTAACAATCTTTGTGTTAATTTGTTGTTACAATTTAAAATAGTAAAAAATGTTTTAAAGGTAAACTTGAGAGTATTAATGAACAATAATACACAACAGAATGCCTATTTCATTCAAAGTCATCTCAAAATGTGTCTTATTAAACCAGATCATTTGTAGAGTGAATAAATGTGCAAGTGGTGGAATACATTTTTTTTTTTTAATTAGTTTTATGGATTAGACCGATAACCATTTTGACAGAGCTCTTTGTGTTGCCTTTTCATTTTTTTCTTTATTATTGAGTGCTGTAATAATTTCTGTTTTAATTAAGTTGCAGTGATAGCCAGCAGACATGTTTCTTTGTTGTGATGGCTGTTTTAGATATGCTAATATTTTTATATAGTAATATAAGATGATTTGAAATCTGATGTACATAGTGTTTTGTAGGAAATAATTGCTATCTTGCCTGTCATGGGCTTACAGTGTATTAGCAGAAGGTGACAGCTACTACAATATCACATTGCATGTAATCATTGGCGGAGTTCTTCATGACATTGCAGGCACTGAGTAGATTACAACCTGAAATGGTGGCCATTCATACAGAGATACAGGCTTGAGGACATGGCATACACATATTTGAACATGATAATGTTGCACAGCTAACAAATCCTTAGTATTCTATATTTGGTCTTCATGTTTAAAGAAAAATTGTATACTTGACAAAAAGAAACTTGATGTAACCACAATGTGACCCCCAATAGCCAATGTTTACTTTTGTGCTGGCAGGAGGTGGGGGAGGGGGGTGGGGGTCATTAAATAAATAGTCATCATGTTAATAGAAAAATGGATTCTTTCAAAAATGTATAAATTTGTTTAAAGGTTTCCATAGAAATATTCAGCTTGCTAGATAGTGTCATATTAACAAAGTAATGTCTTTATAACAATTTTAAGATATCTCTTTGTTTCACAAGCATAAAACCCCTAATGGTCAAACTTTATCGTTGGGTTTGGGGGGAACATATGACAATTATATTCTTGCAGACCTGCCTTTCCTTTCTGGTTTCTCCATAATATTTCCAGATAGACACCCCAAACTACGGCATTCTGGCGATACAGTCAAACTTTCTGCTGGCTGGCCGAGTTGCTGAGATTTTTTATTTATTTATTTTTTGTATCGCTGAAGTTGTCGTTCGGTTCCACCAAGCCATTTGCATAACTTTAACATCGGACATGGTGGACGCGATGTCTGCAAGAGGTACATGACATCCAAACGGTTGTATTACAGCACATGCAACATTATTAAATGTACAATACATTAGTAAATGTACAATAAATGTGGAGTTGTTGATAGAATTAGAAAATATTAAAGCAAATGATCATTTAACATCTTGAAAGAACAGTTCAATTGTCACGTTTGACACATTACTGACAGAAGCCTTAGATTTCCTGAGAAATCATGTTTATGGACTCTAGATTCCTGAAAGGGTTTTCTATGGATAGGCAGGTCTATTCTTGGGTGACTTTGGATCAGAAGATCTTTTTTTTTCTTTCTTTTTTTATTTCACAATTGGTATATCAAAGACTGGCACATACATATTGGCTTGTCTGGAAAACAGTAATGTATTTAACAGAAGTGTGTTTCTTCTGTAGACCATGTTAATACATTGTGCTTGACCTCTGTTAACTAAACAGATGGTCATTTAGAAAGTGCATTGATTTTTAACATATTTTACTGTACGGTAGATACCATTTTATATTTTTTTTTTAAATGGTCATGACAGTGACATTCAAGTGTCTTTGAAAACATTGCACTTTATAACTTGGATCAATACTTAAATGTATGTAAAGAAGGAGATTTGTGAAAGTTTTAGTTGATAATAGGTGGTTAACATTCAGATAGCTGCCATATAACTTCATCACACTGATCCAATTAGATGTTTATGAAAGGCTTGTAGAATGTCATCCCATTTTGTGATGAGTCCCCTTGCCAAGTCACGGATATTGTTAGGAGGATGAGGCAGACATCGAAGATAGTGATCCATATCATCCCACACATTCTGCGAGGACAAATCCTGTGAATTAGCCAGCCTATTAGAAAGCACATTCATGGGTTATTGCTTTTAGCTGATAGTACTGCTGCATAAATATGTCTTGCAGATAGTTTCTAAATAAGAACTATTATGATCTGTGGTAAATGAAGCACTGGGCATTGTCATGTTTTCGCATTCCAGCTTCAAGCATTCCAGTGTGTTGATGCTCATCTAGTCATATATTGATAGCTGCAGCATTAGTGTACATTGGTAGCATGCTTGTGTACATCTTTGAACTGACACATAACCAACATCATGAAGAATTGCAAATGATGCAGTAGCATAGTCCATATAATCCAGTATACCCACACATGCTAAAATAGTCATTAATGTTTAACTTTTCATACATACAATTCTGCTTATGCATGATTTATATTTGGTTAAAAAACAATGTTTAATGAGATCTTAGCACATCATTTAATAAATCATTATTAAATGGTTATGGTGTCAAACATAGTATTAATTTGCAACATTTGTAATCAAACATACCACCATGTCTGAAAGCTTTTCATTTCGCACTGGTGGAACTAGCTCTTCAGTGTGCTGTTCAAATATGACACATATTCATATTTTTAAAGATAGGACAGCACATATTCCAGTCTTTCACATGACAGTTTAAGACCATTGTATGAAAGAAAAAATGTTACATAGTAGGATTATTGCAGTTTCTAATGACAAAACAGTAGACAATTTTCTTTTTCATTTCCTTTTATGCAGATGTAATTTATGTGGTCAGTATAGAAAAAATTAAACAGTATTTGTTTCATTCATTATTCATGGTAACTGAAATATGATTAAATAATTAGCAATAATTTTTATTTCTCTCCACATAATTTAATAAATCCTCCTTGTCACTGTGCACTGACACTTGGTTTTTTATATCTAAGCAAAAAATGTGATTCTTCCGTATTTCTTAATCCATTGGAAGGCTTTTTGCATTTCTGCATTGACATTTTATGTTTCTCGTGAAAATGTTTGACATTCGTGTTTTACTATGCTGTGGAATACATCTTTTGATAGTGTGCACTGTTCAGTGACAGTGCCGTACATGCTATTTCCATTGGCTAATTCAATGGCTATGCGTGAAGGATAAATGGTCCTAATCAAGTCACACTGAGAGCAGAGTTCCCATATTGATTTGATCCCGAGTGTGTGCAAAGATCACAATAGTTGTTTCTTCATCTCAACTATCTTTATCACTATCCGACTTCACAGACTGACATTACCATGCTTCAAATAGTGGAAAAAATTAAAACATCTTAACAGAATTAATCATCTGTTTGTGAACATCCCCTTCACAGTAATCAGCTTAAATTGTCACTGGTAGCCATGGATTTTGAAATTCTAAACTAGCACATACTTTTGTGACTACTTTATATGGTAATTATTTGTTGTGGTGGTTCAGATAACCTGCAAACCATTATTTATAAAAACCATGGGTTTAATATTTAATCCATGTCCAGGTTCAAATCAGTATCAGGTACCATGGTGATTTGTAAAATGTTTGTACAGTTGTCATGTGTTAAGTGTGCCTTCTATGTTAATGCAGTAGTGGATGTACATGATGAACCATGTCATCTGAGGCAGGCAGGCCGTCTCATGTGTCGCACAGTGTGTTGCACAGTATGTTACATTGCAAATGTCTGTCTGTCTGCTCATTAACAAAGAGAAAATCATATTTGATATTTTCTCATTTTCATCATTCTTCTGTTATAAAAATTGATGAAAAGTGATGGTTTGATTGGTAGTATTGTTCTGTTTTGTGAATGGATGTCATAGTGGCGTAGAAGCAGAATGGCAATTTTGCTTGTACAAAGAGCCTTGCTGGCTTTGCGTGTTGTAATTCCTTGCTCTTGAAATTGATTTCTGTTTTCTCTTTGTGGATATTCCATACATCAATGGACTTGATGTGTTCTCAAGTTACATGTTAAGCTGTTGTGGATGTTTACTGAAGTTTGTGCTGTACAGATGTTTTTTTACAAAATCATATTGATGTGCACTGAAGTTATATTATTCAATGCAACAGATGCTAATTTAAATGAGGCTCTTGAAGGTGATGTTTTAAGGTTTGCGTCCATCAGTATCAGTTTTAATTGACACTCTATGCAGCTTAAATAATCCCATTCCAGACTGTTCAGATAAGAGGCTACATCATTGGAATGTTATGAGGAATTCATTTAGGGTTTGGATGGATAATGATTGCCAGTGAATCATTCGTTGAATTTAATTCTGTTCTGAGACGCTGGGCAGCAAATGTTAGGAGGAGTTTTCTGCTTCGTGGCACAAGTTATTTAGATCACTTTCTAAGCAGGTTTGATGTGTTTTTGTTATCAGCATTGATAAATTTGATGGACAGTCTTTCAGTTGCCGATTACCACAGATGATCTGTTGGTGTCTAGTGATCATACTTAAATAGAGATTATTTATTATCTGTGTGTGTCAGCAGTGTACAGATCATTCCTATACCACCCTTTTGATGAGAGTTAATTATATGTTTACCAACCACTTTATTCATCAGGGCAGGTTTTCATCTCTAAGGATACAAATAGTAAATCTGGTTGTCTTGTAATAGTTAGATGGAAGTTGTGAATTGGAGTTACATTTATTATAAAATAACAAGAGCAATAATAAATTAATAATATTGTATTTTGATAAAAGCAGTATAAGTACAAAATATTTGTTTTAATTTGAGTATTTTATTCAATAAGATACAAGTAATGATTTTTATGTTTTTTTTTAATATTAGATGAAAATCATAAAATCATGATCCATTTTAATAATAATACTGAAATAATAAATTTAATTATATAATTTTAATAAAGCAAATAATGAATGTGAGCGTTAAACGTAATAATAATATACTTGTATAATGTGAATGGTTATTGTGAATGTTAGTTTAGTTAGAATAACTCAGATAAAAAATTCTTGTTAATAAGAATTGTTTTAACAGTCTTAAAATATATAAAATAACCAGTTTATGATTACATGTGTGTTATAGATGAGACGTTTGTGATTTTATATTTATTAACAAAAAATTGACATTTTACTGTGTTTCATATAATTTTTATTAATCTAAAATCTGTTTACTATTCGATCCTATGATCCACTATCGATACATCAAAGACTGGTACATGTACATGTAGATGCTGTCCTTCCCTTGGGGAAAAATATGTAAAATATTAAATAATATGCTGCAGTTTTAACTAAACAAACATTCCATTCCTTTATTGATCACATATTTCAAATAAAGTGGGTAATAAATGATTATTACAGCAGTACATTAATTACTCAATTTTGTTGCGATGCTTGAATACATACAGGTTATTGGTATTTAATCCAATGCATATTGTGCTTGCAAAGCCATGCCATTTTCCAATTAAGTCTCATGGCATTGCCTTCTTATTTTTCTGATCTTTAACATTTCTGTAGATTAATATACCAGCATACCATGTGATCACCATATTTGTTATTATTACTTGTTTATGACTTGCCCTTGGCACCAGTGAAAAGTCATGATGTATTGGTTTTTGCATATTTAATGGAAGGAACATTTTAAAACAAGTACCACAATGCTATACAATGAAAAAATACAATGAAAAATAATTAAACATTAGTATTACTAAAAATACATTATTGGTACATGTAGTTAATTTTAGTCAATAAAAATATTTGGGTATATTATTTTGTTTGTAAATATATGATGTCATTGTGATTTCTAATTACTGTAAAATTATATAGCATAGTTTTGTTTTTATTCTGATTATAAATGTAACTGTGTTGCTTTTTATAACAAAATTCATGGTATTGGCTATCCATTTTAAAAAGCTATATCTTTCTAATGTATTAACAGTGCCATCATCTATATCTGAACTGTATTATTCCAAACTGTCACTTGCTTTTCCATTTTGCAAACCATAGATACATGTAGGTTGGTTGTGTGTAATGTGGCTTTTCTGGTTCACTGCATATTGAATATGAATGTAGAAATGTTGTAAATTTGTAATTTTTCTGTTAGAAATGTAATCTGCACATACCGAATGGTAATCACTTGATTAAATTAGGAATGCTGATTTGGAATGTGAAAATTCCATCTGCTGGGCAACTGCTTTAAAATGAACCAAATGTTCGCCGGGTGATTTCAAGCAAGCTAATGTGATCAGATGGTCTTAATTCACTTAATTCCTGCTTTCTTTCTCTCTGCCCACAGCAATTAGACTTCTTTGCCTCCATTTCTATCTATTAATTAACAAATATGCTAAAATTGTTTTTGAAATTATGAGAATTTTCTCTTGATTGAAAGTAGTGGTTTTTTTTGTATATGTATTATGTAGAGTTTTTCTGTAAAGCATCTTGATACGTAATGGAATTTATAGATACTCAGCATGTTGATGACAATTTGATTTAACTCACTTTCTTGGTACAAGTTTCTCTTCAATCTTGATGTCTGGATTGCAGCTAGCTGGGTTTCCTGAATCCTCCACAGAATTTTGATAAGAGTGGCGAGCAGAGAGTTTACTTGTGCACTGCAAATTGAGCACTTTTTGATCGGCAACGCCATTGAAATTTGACCTCCTTTAATGGATTATCCATAAAACTCCCTTCCATGTCATCAGATTGATTTTTCTTATTAAGGATGAATATAACCATTTTTTTTCCAAAATCATCTCAGCTTGTTGTACTGTTTTTCCTTATTGCCATTTTATCAAATGATAGAGAATGGAAGTATCTCAGTCAGTGATTGACCGTCATTGGATCAGCAAAGATAACTCAGTGTGGCATTGATTGTGTTTGAAAATCAAATATTGTTTGAGGGATTCCCGACAGTTTAGGAGGTTATGTCTGTCACTAAGTGTAACTAACAGGGACCGGTGTAAGCCTTATGGCATTGACCCATAGTGTGTCCAATGTGTGCCTTGTGTATACTGCCACAGATCACCAATATGGCATTTGGATAGCATGTCTGTGAAGAAAAATAATGCCAGCTTGCAGATAGACATGTGACTTAAACAGTATGATTGAAACTGTCGGTGCTTGTTGTCAGTAAGATGGCTGCTGCAGAGGAATACAAGAAAATAAATGGAACAAATTAAAGGATCATACCAAGATGCGATTTGTGGAGCTTTGGTCGCCGCCATGTGCTATATGAAAGTGAGACGTGTCACTCAACCAAAACCAAGGCCTATATGCAAGGCCGAACCGGTATGCTTATATTGGATTGTCATGTCGATTTGATCAAATTGCTAATTTTATACGTCATTTCAGGTTGATATACATGTAGGTACTTATAGTGTTGATCAAAATATATTATCTTGTTAATTTACATGTATAATTATATATATTTTTATTTCTGTGCATGTATATGTATAGTACATGTTTGTGCATATTAATAGTGTTCAGTTATGTAGATCGGATTTATTTGTTTTAACATTTCAGTTTTGTTTTGTAATATTTAGGTGATTAACAATATTTTAATCATTTCTAAAATATAAATTCACAAACTACAATATTTACTAGATCTTTATCACACAGAACATTTTAAAGCATACATTCCTCATGACCCTATCTCTACCAGCTTCATTAAAGATTGTACCACTATATATACTCATTAATATTATGATGAGCCTTGGTGGTCCAGTGGTAGGACATTGGACTCTCAAGCTGAAGACTGTGGTTCAAAGCCTGTTGGAGGCTGGCTAACATTTGACTATGGGTCAAAGTTTATAAATATTTGACATCCAATAGCTGATGATTAATATATCAATATGCTGTAGTTCAACAAAATAACAAAAAAAATTAAAATAAAATATTATGTGCATTAACCCTTCCCCCATCACCCATTCATCCCAGGTCTGACAATTTTCTATATTCAACATAAATGTATACATATAGCAAAAAGGAGATCAGTCAAGTTCCTGTTTTTGTATGCATCTAAACAATTCCATAAACTAATTGAAACACTACTTACCATTATAAATGTAGTTTTATAATTAATTACGATTATATATAATTTTATTATTATAACAAAGTATTTTATGTTTCCATAATAAATAGAAAGTATTTAATAAATACAAATATACTAAATAAAATAAAATTAGTTGTTGTGTTTGTCCAACAACCAATTAGAGGCATTGTGTTTAAATTGTATAAAATGTCACAAAATAACATGACTATGAACATGTTGTTAGTTTAAATATAAAACACAATTTATCTAAAAGGTTTTGTTCTTCATAGATGTAGTGGACAGTATATATGTAGTATATAGAGTATTAATTTATTAATTTGTGCCTTAGTTGTCCAGTTGTAGGATATCGGATCTCAAGCTAAAGTCAGTGATTCAAACCTAGTCGGAGGCTGCATCACACTTGACTGTTTAAAAATGTCCAAATGTTTGACATCCAGTAGCCAATGATTAATAAATCAGTGTACTCTACTAGTGTTGTTAAACAAAACAAATAATTAATAAAACAGCAGATTCCTAAAGTAAGTCTTGATATGAAAGTTGCACTTTGTAAAGTATATGTCGGTATGTTCTGGTATGATATGGAATAAGCACGTAATATAAAGCAAATTTTTATATAATTTTTGCTGTTTAAAATCAATTATAAATTTATACTTTGATTAATTTTTTTTTAAACATAATATTTATTTCTTTTATTTTCATAATGGTAGATACAGATAATGGCCATACAAATGACAATACAGTAAGATTGATTTACTTTAGAGACATGTTTCGATCATCCCAACTATACTAGCGGAAAAAAGTAACTGTGCACATTTTGAACAATGATATTTTTACTATAGCCTTTGAAGGGATATATTGCTAAACATA
>JAULBS010036047.1:0-10116 GCA_032355785.1 Symmetromphalus regularis
TCTTTCTTATGTAATATAACAGGTACTGTAGTCTAGATAGTCTTTCTTGTGTAATGTAACAGGTACAGTAGTCTAGATAGTCTTTCTTATGTAATATAACTATATTTATATACATGGTTGCTGTTTTTGGATGAAATATATTCTTCCACTTCCTTTTAAAATTCTTCTTTGTAATTTTTGTGTAGTATGTTTTTTTTAGATATGTGAAAGGATGACATTTTAAGTACATCTTTTAATTTTTTTATTTTAGGATTTCATCCGTGCAGCTATGACATGTATATCTCACTTCTACCAGCATCGAGCTCAGAGCTACCGTGACCTTGCTGGTCGCCTGCACTTTCTGTTCACAGCACAGCAGCACCTGCAGTCATACCTTGATCCATGCAAGTGGGGAGCTGTGCGACACCCAAACAGCAGCCCTGTTGTTAAGAAGGGACCAGACTGGAATCAAACTGCTAATGCAGAGTCAGCAGTCAGGATGATATTATCTCCAGATGAAGTAGCTAAGTGAGTCTTTTTAGATTAATACAATATATATTTATTTATTTTATTATAAGGTATATTTATTATTTTAGTTTGAAGACAGAATTCCTCTTAGTTACCAAGATAAAATCTTTGCAGTCCAAAAAAGGTATTAAAGGAATGTTTGTTTAATGACATCCTAACAAACTGTTTATTCAATGCCACATAGGCTACTCCTTTAAGTTAAAAGCAAGGTTGTTTTTTATAAGTCTTTTGTCACAGACAGTAGCATACTAGTCATGTTAAAAAGGATGGAAAGATGGGCAATTGATCTAGTGACCCATTACATATTAAGCTTTTCAAATGAGCTATGTTGCATTCTTATAGGTATTAAGTCGTTAGTTATGAAGTTGCCATTTAAACAGAATTTAATACTGTTATAATAAAATTGTCAAACACTAACTTTGGCAGCATCTGTATTTACTAAAGGAAAGGTGTTGGGTAGGTGAGAAAATATTGGTTCTGACACTGGTAGCTAAAGCAGAAAGGAGCTCTATGCATTCTGATCTGATGACCAGAAAGAAAACCGCTATTAATACTCCTCAGATAGATATATAATATTATGTAGTTTTTTAACTCACTCCCCCATCCCTTGCCCCATCTCCACAGCAACAAAAATAAACATCAGCTGCTGGGGTTTAAACCATCAGATATATAATTTTGAATATTGGATATTTATTATTTTCAGATACAAGCTTTTGATAGTTATGCAGATTGAAGTAACACATTTTTTAGAGCAGTGTCTCGTGAACATGGAAGGGGAAGCAACCGCCATTGCAGCTAGCTGTACAGCTGAGTCACAGACATCAGACTTACCTTCTTTATTTGGCAGCACCAAGGTCAAATCAGATTTAGTCTGCATGGTTAGTTTTGTTTGAATTGTATAAAATTACATTCACATGCTTTATGAACTTAAAATGATTTGTTTTTTAAGTAAGCAATTAATGCATATCTTCTTCTGCATTTAAGCTATAGTTGATCATGTTTTAGATTTGGAGTCCAGTTCTGGTGATAAAAACCGCTGTCTCTATCAAATCTTCTTTGGAACGCCAAAAATGCATGTCAAATCAAAATAGATAATTTACAGAGTATGCATGTCATATACTCAGTTCAAATAGCTAACTTTCTGACATTTAACTGTCATTTGATCATGAATAGGGTTACATACTTTAAAATAAGTCAAGGCAGCTTGCATGGGAACATAATAAAATAGGAATGTCTGGCTTAATTTGTTATTAAATATTTTTTTCATCTTTTCTCCATTTTTGTTCTGTATTTGTAATACTTATAATACAAGCAGAGTATGTGATTTTGAAAAGTGAATCAACAGGATTCTGTTGATTGTATGTTTGATAAGTTTTCATGTTACCTTTATGTAAAGTGCTGATAATGAACAGTTGTATATGTTGTTTGCTTGCAGATTCTTCTCAGTGGAAATGACATCAGTGTTAGCTTTGACCTGTCCTACTGGATTATAAAGGTATTTGTTTAGAAATATTTACAATATAACAGAATAAATCTTTAAAACACTCATAGCTGTTAAGCGTTATGGAGTGGAAACAATCCAATGTTGAATGGTTCTTTGATTGTGAATATAAATGTATTTTTTTTATTTTAGGCTTTCGTCTGAATAGTTTCTAAGGTGTATTAGTAATTTAACACAACATTAAACAGATGGTCCTAGGATCAAACCCGTTCAATAGACCAATTATCACTGTATTTTTTCACTATGTTTAATGACTGGTATATCTAATGGTATCGTTTGAAGGGAAAAGCATTTGAAAGGTAAATAAAAGAGTAACCTTTGTGGTGGCAACAGCTTGTTTTTTATTCTACTGACTAAGTGACTCAATTATCTTTTGTTTGACACTTAATAGATAAAACTAATATTTTTTAATTATACAAACTTTACTTACATAGCAAGGTAGTACACCAATAATTACTTGAAAGTGTTTAGTCATGCACATATCTTTCAGGAGTGTCACTTGAGCATGACATCAATCTTCAATCACACTGCACGAGAGATGGCCAAACATCAACACTATGGTTTGATCAAGCAGCTGTTAAACTGCATCTCTAAAAGAAACATCGGAACAGACGACATGAATGATGAGATCATTGGATCATCACTATTAGTGATTGTTGACAAAGACAGTGAGGTATGATCTGGACTATGTAGCAAAGCAACTTTTCTTCAGATCCTGTCAACATTTTAATTTTTATATTTTGTTAAGATTTTCACAGTGGATTTTTTCAATTAATATTCACAACCAGTATTAAAGCATAGGGGGAGAAACAAATGTTATTAGTCAAAACATGATATTGTTATTATTATTGCTATGTTTGTTGTTGTTATTATTATTACAGTATGTTATATGAGTATAAAAATGACTGATGTAGAATATGATAATATGTTAGACAATGTGGAAGTTAAATCTTGAAATAAAGCCATTTGAGACATCGATGATAAAAAGAAATCTTGGTTTAATGTCATATACTACATTATTTATTCAAAAGCAATAAGGTATCAAACATAGTATTTGTGACTCATGGTCTTCAGAGGAAGCCTGCTACTACCATGTAGGTTACAGTTTCCAATTAGGATCAAAGGATCTTTTTAATCACTTACATAAACAGCACATACCACAGCTTTTGTTTTACCAGTTATGGACTACGGCTAGAATGAGAAATAGTCCAAACTGAGTAGGCTAAAGGGGATTGATCTGATGAGCCATTGCTGCCCAGGCAGACACTCTACCTTTTGAGTGACAACCTGCTTCTTCAAGAAATCTAAAATAAATTTAAGGGAGAGGAATGTATGATGTAATAAAGGCACAACACATTCTGATTTCAGGCTAAAGAAGCAGAGAATCTTATAAAACTATTGAAAAAGGATTCGAACAAGGTAAAGATCTATTTTGTCTTGTTTAGGTTGTTTTCAGAATACTGAATATAATTTTGATATGGGTTACAGAATCTGAAAATTTACACTTCTAAATAGCTATAAGAGTCAGTTACCAAAAGTCATTGGAAAGGCAAAATGATATTTTGTTTCTCAATTTTACAATTCAGGAATTCTGTGTTTTTATTATATATCTGGTTACAAAATTAACTCACTGTATAAATAGTCCATTTTGTATTTAATAAATACTGCAACATAATTCAAATGGATGTTAATTTTTAGAATTTAATGCAGGATCAGTGTCTCAAATTATTAAACAGTAGTTTTGTCAATGTGTTATCACAATTTTTTTTTTTTTTTTTTTTTTAGATAAATGCTTTCATTCTGTGCGGCAAGCTGAGATCAGCCTACCTTCTAGCAGTAAAGGGAGAGAGGGAGGAAGATGTGCAGAGAATTGCTGGTGCAGCACAGAGAACGGGGCAGTCAGCTGTTCGTAATATTTGTACTAAATGGTTACAACAGAGGAAAAAATAATTACAATTAACAAAACAATATATGAGATAAGCTCCACAGACAAATTATTGTGCCCAGTATAAAGACTAATTTTCTATTGTAGAGAATAAATAAAGACAATATACAGTGACACATCAAGCACAATGTCTTGGACTTTCTAAAAATAGTGGTTAATAGTTCAGTACAGGAGGATATCAAATACTGCCACATAAAATATTCCTTAAGATTAATTGAAAGTTATCAATTATTTGTAAATTTACAAAGACAGGATAGCAGCACCACATATAGATTACTGGTTGTCAAATATTAATCACTTTCAAGAACATGTTGAGTCTTTTAACAGATTTGTCCATTAAGATATTTTTCTTGTTTTGTTGCAAAATACTACTAGTTGAAATATTTATTATGAAAACCTTTTCTAACCAGTTATCATGA
Organism: Symmetromphalus regularis; assembly: GCA_032355785.1. NCBI lineage: Eukaryota > Metazoa > Mollusca > Gastropoda > Neomphalida > Neomphalidae > Symmetromphalus > Symmetromphalus regularis. The sequence goes on from JAULBS010036047.1 coordinate 4,373, forward strand.
ATGTGAATGTATAAATAATTTGAATAATTTTAATGTCATTCAGATTACAGTAAAACCAGTCACAAGAGACCAGTCTAAATGATAGTTGTCTCCCTTAGTATCTTTCACGGCATATTGCCAAATTGATTACTTAAGTCAAAACTACAAATATTATTTTATTTGTATACTTATTTATGTTTGAATGTTATATTTGTACATTGTGAAGTATTCTTAATTTGTACAGTTGTCTCTTAATTTATACATTTTGTTTCTTGTATTATATTCTGTGAATTAGCATGTGTATTTTAACATGCAAACAGATTTTATAAAATTCTGTATGTACGAAGAAACTATTGTTGTATGTATTATTTTAAAATTGCGTATAACATGGAACATTACAGTTGTGATTTTCAAAAGTATTCATTATATTTCAATGAATTCCCATACAAGATGAACCATTTGACATTGTTAATTTGCCCTACTTCAAAGTTTTATTAAAAATATTCATATCTGAAGTATTCAGATAAATGCATTCCTTGATTTTTATAAGCAAAATATTTGTTTTATAAATATTGTTAAAGATAAAAAAAATAAAACATTAACTTCTTATACACTTACTACTTACTATGTTGTGTATAAGCACCATCACACTGCTGATAGTCTGGTATCAGACGCCACTGATTTGTGTATTCCTATTGAATAATATTGTATACATTATTTAGTCTAATATTTGTATAAAAGTTACTTTGTTATATAGTTCAATATGCATGTACCCTTAGAAATATTTAAAATCAGTTATCATACTAATATTATCATATGAATTTATGCTAAATGCAGAATTTGTGTAAATACTCATTCAATATGGATTTTTTATGCATATTTGTCTTCTACAAGGGCTGCCATTGCAAAGATGAAAAATCAGGGAATATTTTATAAAGGTCCTAAAATGTTAATATTGTCCCAAGAAATTTAAAATTTCAGCCAAATCAGGGATTTATTTAAATATTTAATTCATGGCATTTAGAATTGAAGAAATTACAAACCAGCAAAACAATCATATTTATACTAAGTACATTATTGCATGTATGACCACTTCACAAATAAACAATATTGGTATAATGGTCAAACAATTAAAAAAATAAAAATGTATGCACAAGATGAGAAGTGAAATACTGATGAGAACACAATACAATATAGAAGTGTTTCCATGTTACATCAGTTTGAGAAAAACAGTCATTTATAATTCTTAGAGCGAGTATACCAACATGTGCACCAGAACAGAGGGGTGGAGGGTCACCTGGGCCAGTTGGCATGGGCCTATGATTTTGAGAACCTATACCTCCTGGTATTTAGTCCTGTTTTTAAAAATACTTGTGCAATTCTCAGAATAGGGGTCAAAATAGTGTCAGAAGTATTTGGGTATGTAACAAAAACACAATTTGGGTCTAATTCCATCAAATTGGATGAATATGTGTCTTTTACTTTCCAGCCAATAAAGTAAAGCTGTATCTGTTGGTCCAGAACCAAACTGACAGGGACATTTTTACCATCCAATTTTAGTGAGGTGCCAAAACTCTATCCAAAATGTGGTTATTCTGTGAAAACATAGATTATTTTTGCACTTGTAAATCCTCATTGGCCATTATTTGGGTTTTGTGGCAAGCAGCTAGATCTAATCTTTATCCCACATATGTTTCATGCTTCTGCATAAAGTACTTTTCGTTCAAGGCACTGAAAAAGGCACGTCCTAAATTTTGATAAATTCCGTTACCATTGCTCACAGCTGTCATTTACACGCAGGTAGTGAAAGTCAATCACAGCATTTGTTACATTGAGGGAAATTCAAAATGAAAGCCCAAGATTCAAAGCTGATTTCTGAGGAGAAAGTTTTGAAAAATTTGTTAGTAGAAAATTTGTAGCTTTATTCGTTCATCACCTCCATTACGCCATTTGTGAAATGAGTAACCATAGAATGCCTATGATTGAAGATAGGCACCATAAATCTATCAAAAATGATGTATTTGTTTCAAGCTTGTCTTGTACCATGCAGTCATCAGATGGACAAATATTAAAAAAGACATCAACTCCGTTTCAATCAACTCCATTACGATTTGGCAATAATGGAGTTGATGAGGCCATAATGGAGTTGATGACTTTTCCAAAAATTTCGACCAGGTAAATGTGTTTCCAAGACAAATGAAGTAATTGTACTTTCTCAACTTGAATTTTACTGTTACTGAAAAGTCCAAATAACCCCTATTCTGAGAATTGCACACTTAATGAATAGTTTGAAATGGCCTGGGCCTATTACCAGCTTTGCACGGGTCTGCCCACTTGATAAAACTAAAAACAAAACAAACCGTTTTTATCATAGTAATGAAGAAATGCTGTTCCTAAGGACCAGTGAATAACACTCATTAAAATATTCCAGTTAATTTGTTTCCTTTCCTTTTCTTCAAATTTTGGACTTGGCTTGTTTTATGAAAAAAAAACTTTAATTACAAAAACTATTGAATTATGTATAAAGTGTGTTATTTTTTTATGAATTATAAAATAATTTATAAGTAAATATTTGTTTTATAGTATGTTTTCTGTGATAACTATGGCTCAAATTACTGCGTTGGGAGGGCAGCTAATTTTAATATACAGATTTGTCTGATGAAAACAAATGTGTTAACCACATTCTCTTGTTTTTCACAATAAGTCTGTTACAAAGTATTGGATTATGCATCGAATACCATGTAATACAGAGGTGCTAATAAACAATTCTTAAACTTAAATTTTGTTTATTTATCTTGTATACCTCAATGCACTTGATTTCAAGGAGCATCAGGTAGCTTGGTGGTTTCTAGAAGAGCAAATAAATCCTGATACAAAAACTATTTGCTTTAGTTAACAATCCACCTTTAATCCATGTGTTTTTAATATGAATATACAAGTGTAATCAATTGTGTTTAAAGCAAACAGCAAATAATCAGTCAGCTCAGTGCTTCCCTCAATAATTCCCACAAATATGTTCTTTATTCATAGTTAAAATTTTCACAGGAAAATTCTGATGTTTAGAAACGGGAGCAGACCCCATCAATATGAATTTCGTTCCAATGCCCCTGTAACTGTGTTATTGTTTGACCAAAAATAATTATTAACTCTGTGTTGTTTGGCCTTGTCCTACAAGGCTTTTACAGACTTGCCAGTTATTTTTAACAACAGTTGGATTGATTGAAATACAAACAATTTTCTTCAGAGTTTACGTCTATGATGCTGATGCTAAATGAAGTGTGTTTTAACAAGACTTGCTTCTGTGTTGTCACCTAAAGCTTTATACATGAATTGGGAATAGTAAAATTTTTTTATCTTGATATGAAATCACATGGATTTAGAGAGCTTTGAGGGAACATTATTCAGTTGCGAAAGCAGTGATGTGAAGGCTGTGGCACATGCTGTCCTTATGTAATTGCCTATAGAAAGATACCTTATAGATCGTTACAAATATTGTGGGTTTGACACCTAATAGTTACTGAATAAAAAATATGCTGGGATGTTATTAAAGATAATTTAAACCTATGTTCTTCAATCTTTCTTCATGTTGGATTGGAATCTTTCTATGGTAATTAACAAGACTCATAGATAATGTAGGAGCTCATCCCCCACATCCAAATATAAAATCCACTGGTTCTCTCCTCCTCCTCTTTAAGTCTTATATAACATCCTGGCTACATCAATGTATAGTTTAGCTGCAATTTATATTTCATATCTGCACAAATTTGAAGACAGAATAGTGTTGGTTTGCAATAGACATACCACTGCAATGGTGTCATATCAAATACAGACAAGATTACAAACTAATAATTTTTATTATAGTGATCAGTACATACAATACACTACTATAACAAATTCCTTTCATAATCATTTACACTTTATGAATATTCTTTTAATATGAATGAAATTTCAGTTAAAGAGTTAAACCATGATTGTGTTATTTTATAATTTTACAAATGCACAACATTTTAACATGCTCAAGATTTGCTATATTAGGGATCCAGCCCTCAAAATGAGTAATGAAAGTCTTCCAGATATATCCAGAATTCCAGGTTCTAGCATGGTTTCAGGTTTTATGAATCCAGCAACAAAATAAAAATTCATAATAAACATTAATTTTCAAAAAACTTTGCCCCTTAATATTGAGGCTTTATAATAGTGTCTTATGCACTTTATAATGCTTTTGGGGCACTCACTTTTATCTCTAGAAATTCTAGAGCAGTGTTAACAAAAGGTGTGTATAATAGATAACACCACTGAAATCCAACTACACCATTGTTAAAGTGAATTAAGAGGGCTGGGAATTAGCTTAGGGTACTTGTTACAATGAGTGAAGTATCATTCACTACACCTAAGCATCTTAATGTTAAATTTGTCCTCATAATTCACTCCCACACAATATAGTCTGTGAAAATATTCCACTTTAAGCCTAATATAATGAAAATACATAGGCAAGAAATGTGAGAAATAATATGTATATCCAAATTTAATCAGAAAGTTGTGCATGAATATTTTGCAGTTATAAGATACAAAATGTAAGTGAAATTTCAGACCTGTAGCATGATCATGGTGTAACAATGTAGGTCAGGTAAGGTTTTAATGAGCCCACTTTCATTGCATGTTCGGTCTCATAATTCAGGCCTCTTGCAACAACAGTAAACTACTTTCTTAGTATAAACCCACAGATTAGTTATTAATAATTAAAGGGAAAATCAAACATATGCCAAACTGTTTTTTGCTTATTACACTTGATTGTAAATATCACTAAAATGAAAACTGTACTGCCATTGTAATCATATGCAAACTGCATGCTTGATAAACCAAAAGTAGTCTTTTATAAATGAACAATGTCGTATTTTCCTAAAGTTATATCAAAAAGGAGGCTTGGCTTGAAACAGACTGCAACAGATTAGACCTGCTAAATGTGACCTACCTGCCAGTAATAAAACCGGTAGTTCTTGCCTAATTTCATATAAGAATGTTTGGTTTCAAAATAAAAAATTTAACAAAATGAATCCCTTTTCATCTAAAAAAGGCAACTTTTTGACATTTATTATTCACATTTAACATAATAATGTTATGTTTAATAAGCAAAAAAAAACAGTTGGGCAAATTTTTTATTTGCACTTCAATGCAATTTGTTAACAATAACTCTCTAGTAATATTTACATATACAAACACACAGATCTCGATTCTCCAAGCTGAACCTGGCTTTCACACAATATTTCAAAGTGATCAATAAATACCAGTGTACAAATCTGCAAACTCCTATAGACAAATTAAAAAGGTACAAAATAATCTTTAGCGCAGTAAAATCAAACTGAATATTTGGAAAAGACAATCTACATATGGAGATACAGTTGAAACATGATTTTCATCAAGCACATTTTAATCTGTCTCACAAATGTAGATATTGAAATAAGGCAGCTTTAAGTGATAAAAACCTCAAGCCCTGATTTTTAACTCCAAGAGGTGACTGTTTTAACCATGCAAACACAAAGTCATAAAAATCAGTCTTTTCTATTTGAAAATAGCAAGACAGCAATCCATTTTCCAGGGCTTCTAGAATACGGTAGCCCGACGCCTGTGGCTAATGGTTATTGCAGTCGGGCTACCAAATAATCACTTTCCACTAGCTATCGAATTTCAAAAAAAAACCGGAACGACAAAACTGCAATGAAAAGCGCTCGACATACTCGTTTGGATAAATAAAGTCAGACTATTAT
>JAULBS010036058.1:0-10116 GCA_032355785.1 Symmetromphalus regularis
AGACGACATGGTTAAGTGTTACATTGATACAATAAACAGAAATACTGGTAAAGATTATTATTTAGGCATTTTAATTTCACTGAAATTTTCAGTTTTTCTAAGCAAAAGAAGGGGGGGGAGATAATTATATAGGCATCCCCCCATCATAAAAGATGGGGGACATGTCCCCCTCACCCCCGCCTCAGGATTTACGCCCATGCCTAGTTTGTAGGTACAGCTCAATATTAACATTGTTATAATACAAACTACTTCAAATGATCATCTAGAGTAACAAAACATGTAGAGATCACACTATTTTTGTTTTTATTGCAGCTTTTGTTTGCTTTACAGTGATACTTGGTAAAATATGTGAAGGAAACTGTAATGATGTACATATATTTAAAGAAAATGAACCGCCCTGTTTTAGTTTATATATGTAACATAAATGTGTCATTAAATAAAACTGATATTTGTTTATGTCGTCTTTGTCAAATGCTCTAATTAAGGAGTTACGCATGTTTTATTAGATTAAAATGATGTTATAGGGTGTTGAATAATTACAAATCTTTTAGTAATACACAAAACAAATATAAAATAAAAAGATATAATAGTAAATATTGATAGTAAAAAAATATATTAAATTTTTTAACACTGTGGTTTTATTTGTGTAGTTTGTTACAAAAAGATCTTAAATTATAGGACATTTTAATAAAAATCAACTCCTGAGCATCTTGCCTTGGTCAAAATTTAGCTAAAAGCTAGAGTGGGATGTAGCTCAAATGGCAGCATTTGTCAGCATGGTTTCAGGATATTTTCAGGTATGATATTATAGGTTAAGGTAACAATGTAATATTTTAGGCAACAATGAATATTTGAATAAATACTAGTTATTGTGGTAAGTTGGCCGTATTATTCATCTTCCTTTGGAAGTCACCTGTCAGGGAAAGTCAGGAAGATGGAGATGAGGAGTTTGTAAATAATAATCTAAATGGGAAAAGAAAGAACTCTGATATACTAAAAAATGTATTTTTAATGAAAAGTGTATTAATTTTCATGCTTGAAACTTTATACTAGAAATGAATGGCAGCAAAGACAACATGAATGAGTTACATAATCTTTGGCAAAATACATTTATCAGGCCTATTAACTGTTCTTACCAGGCATTCGAAAATTGAATGTTTTAAAGGCCTAGGTGCAGATGTGTTTGCATGCCTCAAAGGCAAACAAGCGCAAATATGCACCTTTAAACTAAAGGCCTGATTAATTTTGCAACAATATGGTACTGTAGGGTCTAATGCCTCTGATAATTGGTAGATATTTTATTTAAAGTAACACAAAAGAAAAGAAACAAATAAAATGTTTGTAAATATATATATGTATTCCTCATATAATTCCAATATTCATCAAAACAAGGTTATGGATAATGTTAACAATCTGTAACAAGAAGTAATTTGTAACAGGGGTAGAGGAATGTGTATCACAAATGCACATAAATGACATGAACATCACAATAAATATATGATAATTAAAAAGCAATGCAACTCATGAAATAAATGGGTTCAGAAATGTATGTATCATGATCGGAGCAGCATTATATTATGATATACATTTATATACAGTAGTGGATCTGGAGGGGGTAGGGGGAGGGGTCCAGACAACCTGTTTCCCTTTTTTTTTTTTTTTACATTTTACGAGTGGAAGGATGTGAAAATTAATCAATTAATCTTCATATTTGGACCACCCCTTCAAGAAATCCTTTAACTGTGCCTGGTATATGTATATACAAAAAGTGTCAATTATTGCATCTATTTATTTTTTATTTACTGTACTGAAAGTAGGACCACCAACTACATGTATTTACATTTAAATTTCTAATTGCATTTAAATTTTGAATGTGTAAATGTGGTCTACTTTTTAGACTAATGTAGCAGATGTTAAAACTGATGACCTCATAATAAATCAGGGGATGCCTGGACAATTCTGAGTGCCTGGCCAGCAAATGAAGGCATGATTAATGTTAGGGGTCTGGGTGCATGTTCCTGGAATTTTTTAGGTGCGTTTGATTTAATTTAGTTTTTCTGTCTTATTTAGGTTTATATTATTTTGCCAACAGGTGCCTAGTGCAACCAGATGTTTTGGATGGTTCTAACGATGATGTTGATCAATGTAGTCTTACATGTGTTCAATGGGTAAAAGACCTACTGTATATTCCCTATTTAACGCCTATTTATCTCAATAAACTCCAAATGTGCAAAACGTAATGCCTCCAGGAGCATTAAGTAGGGGATATACGGTAGGATCTGTGCTGGCCATGACAGTGTACATTTATTTTGAGATTTATATCACATTTCATTCTCTAATAATTCAAATTTAAATATCCCCTACCTATCTATATAGCATACACATGTACACTGACTGCTCATGCAACAAAGCTTTTATAAAATCCAACTGTAAACAGTAGTCATAAGCATTACATAAACATAAAATATGTACAAGTAAGTTGATTTATAAGGGGCAATTGCCTCTGGCCCCCCTGCCAGATAGGCATTCCAGACTAAGGACTTCCTTTATTAAAAAAGAGAAATTGAGAACAAACTGGAGCAAGTTTCTTATTCCAGCAAAAATTATTGTGGCATTGGGTCAAAATGAGCTGGTCAGTTTTTATTTTGTTCTTTAATATCGTTACAATAAAAATGTGTGGCAGTCTTAAGTGTAAATGTGAATAGACGTTGTTTTCGAGATTAAGGTATTTTCTTTTAAAATCCTTAAATTTGGGAATAACTGGGAACCCGTATTCCTATGTGCAGTAATCTTTGCACCAGAGTTAGGGGGCAAATGGTGTATAACATAAAATCTAGCCTCAAGGAACTCGATAAAATACATATTTAGTATTATTATTTTATGTAATAAATAAACACTGAGCAGAAGGGTTTGAACCCTGAACCTCCATACAGGCATCAGGAAAGGAACAGAATTATTAACAAAATAAATGACCATTCTCCAAAGTGGCAGTGTGTAACAGATGGCCACAGACACAAACAGTCGCAGTCAGAAAAAAGTAAAGTTTGTTTTATTTAACAGTGCTTCTAGAGCACATTGATTTCTATCTTATCATTAGCTATTGGACATCAATCATATGGTCATTCTGACAAATTTATTTAGAGGAAAAATGCTGCCACCACATAGGCTACTCTTTCCGATAAGCAGCAAAGGGTCTTTCATATTCACCATCCCACAGACGACAGCAAATACCACAGCTTTTGATGAACCACTGGATGGAATGGAAAATAGCCCAAACTGGAAATGGGTCCACTGAAAAGGATCAATCCAATGACTGACCACTTCACAGGTGGACACGCTACCAAGTGAGCTACATCCCGCTCAGAGTCAGAAAGACTAAACTTGGAATGTTGAGTTGACTGGCAAGAAGTTGAAAGATTAATGACATGAACTGGTAAATAAAAAAATATATTTAAAAAATAAAGTCAGTGTAGTTTCTTAACCCCAACCATTTTTTGAAGACCCGAGTAATAAAGTGTAAATAACAACATTTTCAAATTTACTTTTAACAGTGTTCCACATCCTCAGGAAAATTCATATTATTCATACCTCCCGAGAGGAAACTCAAAGGGTAAAAGCCATTTTATAATTTGTATTTTTAAATGTACCAAAATTCAGACAGCTTTCCATTATAATGTGGTAGTCTAACTTTTAAAATATTACATTACACACACACTGTTAGGCGACTAATTTTATATCTTTGTTTACGGGCAAAGTGTGAAAATGGCAGGATGGAGGAGGGAATAAAAATAAAAACGACCTAGATTTTTTAAAATTTTGGTTTACGGGCAACATTCTCTCAAAAGCAGAGAGGATGGTATGAAAAATAAAACTACGAATATGTTTTTGTTATTCAGTGGACAATATTTTGAAATCTGAGGTAACTGGAAGTTGGTTCAGGTGGTTTTTACCTAGGCGACCCAAAGTTCGGTTATGTGAATTATATTTGCGTAACCAGTAGGTTACCTGATCGATTACATCAAAGTTACATTGAAATTATGTTTTAAATACATATTTTTTAGCTCAAAGTTAAAACAAAATACAAAAGAAAACAATTTAAAAAACTTTTTTTTAATGTTTGCTGAAGTTAGCTCTATGTTGAGTGTTTTTTTTTTTTTTTTTTAATGAACACTTCCAGATTCCTTTTTTTGTTTTGCGCTGTCCAAGTTACTTTCACTTTATCGGCAATGATGTTCCAAATGTTTGTTTTTTAAAGCTCATTCTGCGATATGGGTATTTTAAAACTTTTGTAAGACCTGTTTACATTACGGTAAAATTGTTTTCAGTATTTGTAATATTATAGACATCCAATAATATGTCAGCATAATTATATTCCTAAAGATGAAATAGCAGCAGATAATTTAGCTGTCCCCAGCGTACATGGACATTTCATTAAAACTTTTGGCTTGATTCTATCATTTTTAGTTTAGACTGGTCACAAATTATAACTTACAATAATTTATAATGTTGCATACTGGTTCGCTGAGAGTCAGTCTAAAACATTTGTTGGAATACTTGTACGTCTGTGAGAATAAACTTCCTTTAATCGTGCAGTTTGCAAGTTTTAATATCTGAACATCTACAGATGACGACATAACCGATTTGCAGTTCGCGTAAATTTAATTTTGCGTTACCGACACATGAACAGAATGACAGTTCGTGTGAAATATTGTGCCCTGTTATTTATTGTAAAAATACATATTTATACCATGTGCCTTAGAAAGACCACATGTGATTAAAACAGGAAAAATATAAAGACCTATTACTGTTCAAATAAATAAAAAGATCAAAGTGTTTTTAATCAATAATACTTCTACACCATGAAGGTTTGAGTCAAATCAGGTATGATTGGAATAACTCGAAATATTGATAATTTAAATGAGAATCAAACTGCCACGTATACATGTGTATGTTATTTGTACCAAAATATACACCATGAAGGTGTGAGTCACATCAGGTATGATTGGAATAAGTGCGTCAGCTGTTCTAAAACAAACTCCACTTTAATCTATTTTATATTGAAAACAGGAGTTAACAGGGCAGTTGTCCCTAATCCAGCCAAGTATCAGTATATAATATGTAACATGTTATTAATTTTATTTGAGTGATTAAAATACTTTTATTTTATTTAAACATTGCATTATTTTGGGAACTAAATTATTTTGGGGATTACAATTAATCCTACAGTCAGTAATTAATACTTTGAATTCAAAATTTAAAATGAACCACCCCTCTACACCACCACCCCAAATTTTTTTTAATAAATAAAAAAAAAAAAAATCCAACATGTATAGATAGCCTTCCAAAGAACTGAAATAACTATAAATATCGTTTAACATTTTGGAACACCTAATCAAACTCATTCCTTTAGAAACTTTCTGTAATTAATATCACTGTTTGAAACAAATATTGATGATATCATCTGCATAATCTTGTAATTGTATTGCTATTGTAAAATTACCTTTTGTTGATAGTTTCAAATGTTACGTTTGCTACCGAGTAGCTTATTTGGTATAGTTTCAAATGTTACATTTGCTACCGAGTAGCTTATTTGGTTTTCCACAACATTTTACTAAATTGTTACTCAACAAAACGAGTGAACAGAATCACCCAAGTTCAGCTAATTCAGATTACGTCAATGTTTTCATGAAAACATGCGAGTGGTTCCGAATGATAATTATTTTTAATGATATTCGTTAATATTACTGCTTGTATCCAGGTCTGCAACCCGGGACGGGGAAATGTATGCATTTACTTACCTACCTATCCCCATGTAACGGAAAATAAATTATAATTTCCCCCAAGTCTGTTTAGAAAAATACGTGTGTCAGTTCATGTCAATTTCCAAAACAATGTTTTCCCACCTTCACACACACTGTCACATTTATGTCAGTGTGATGGTCCCAGGAACACCACTTCTTTGTGGCATCGCATGTGCAACAACTGATTGTTTGTGCATGCAGTCAGTACGCAAGCATATCTTCGTGGCAGAAGTTGTATAAAATAGCATCTGCTACAACACGATCATGGATAGCAGACTCGATTACATTCAGTCAGTGGCTAAAACTGTACAAGTTATACACTTATACCTCCTCAATAAAAAAGAGGTATGAGTTTATGCCTCTTGCGAGAGATTTCCATTACATATTCATTCCTTTTTCATTCCTTCTTATTACATGATTTCGAGCATCAGGAGATACTATACCTCCTTTTCTACGTGATGTGGAACACTGGACTTTCTCTATAGCCACATAATTATATATATATATATTCAATGCAAAATATATCACATTATTGTGTGTTCTAGTGGTGTCATTAAACAAAACAAAAACACAATTTCAAATTTATACACTGAATATATATATACACACACTGTATTTAAATATTTTGGGGTATGCTTTATATTTATGTCATATTTTAAGCTGCCCTTAAAAGTTCCATAGATACAACTGTAATGAAATATATACGAAAAACCATTATGAAAGAATTTTAAAACTGAAGAACAAATTGAAAGTAACATGTAAATAACAAAATAATTTGTCAAAATTTAACAAAGTAATTACTCTCACATGATTACATATAGCAGGCTGAAACTCAAGCTTAATAATGAATAATGAAATGAAAGCGGCCACCACCTGAGTGGGCAGATAACTCTAGCCCTATACATGAACAATTTACAATACACATAAGCATGATCACAGATTCCCTTGTATGAAAATATAAAAACTCTATATAAGTTACTCAATGACTCAAATCAGTTATTTCTGACAGAATATCTTTAACACAACAAATCTGGTTTCTCTAACACACCGTCAATTCACTTCTAAACAGGTTCTGAAGCCCTCAAAATTTAGATCATCTTGTGATGGCATTTTAGTTTCAAATAATAACAAAGTAAATGCCGGATAATGATAAAAATGTCACAGATCAATTTTGCAACAACTCTGCTGACTGCCATTACAAATTTTGAGGGCTGGTTCTGTTATGAGATGTCATTAACAACCTCTGGAATTGCACATGGCAATTATTAATGCTTTGGAGATTGCAGCAGATTTTTTTTTTTAAATAACAAATTTCAAGGTTATTTTTTTCTTATTATTATTAAAATTAAAGTATACATTAAAATTGCCATGGACAATATTTCTCCACAGCATTTATTTTGTCGTGGACATTTTCTTAATTGAGGGGATTGCATTAACATTTTGGTCACTCAAAGCACTTTAGTGTGCACATACTAGATACAAAGTATCTTAAGTCGTGTGTCCAGGGTATAAAATCATAACCAAACTCAACTATTCCCTCCCTGGGAGCGATATCAACATCTCTAAAGATAGAGTTGACACCCATGGGTGGTGTGATTGAACCGTCAGTGGATGTAGGCATGTATAAAAACATTTACCTAACCATAACTACTATTACTGTCACAAGCCTAAAAATAAGTGACCATGGTCACTTCCAGCATAAATTTGTAATTTTGAAAGATTTGACATCAAAAAACTTTTATTTTGTTAGCAGGCATGGGAATTGTACACCCATTGGCATATATACACACCTGTAAAGTTAACGGTATGCCTCAAGGCTTTGAGTAAATTTTTTTTACTTCATTGCAGGTACAAATGAAAATGATTATTCTCAATTTCTGTGCCTCCAAAAGTCTCCAAAATACTCAAGTTCATTTTTGGGCAGGGGACTTTGCCCTCCTGGACCCCATATCAGGATGCTGCCCTGGCTCCCTATCGGGGCCCAGGCATCCCTTGGATTATGATTTTAGGCTGAATACTCCACAGACACTCTTTTTCCAATTCCCAGGCCTGGTTAGTCATATTATTGTCCAAAAGGGTGTGAAAAAACAAACTGATTAACATAGGACATTTTAAAAGGCAGGACAAATAGTTATTTCCAGGCTAGCTTTGTCATTCACCATCAATACACCAAGAAACAGAACTGGTAGTGAAAACTAACCTCCACATACGATATATATGACTATATCTGTCACTTGGGTCTGAAGCACATTTAACCAAATTTGTTATGTCCATAACTGGAATGAATACTCTATGAGCAACAAAGCACTTTAACTGATGTGCTGACAATATTAATTGCACATTCACAAATCAATATTAAAAAATAAGAATATACAATATTTACAAAAGGTAATGTGAATGGAAGACAATATTTATATCATTAAATCTATGAACAGGGCTGGCACAGCTGTTTAAATGTGGGGTGGGGTGGGGGTGAGGCAAGACACAATAGGGATGCCATCAGTCATTGAGATGTTTAATAATTTTATGGCACCAATTATCACAAAAAAGGGTGCCGTAGATTAGTGGGGAGGCAAATGCCCCCCTCCCCGCCCCCAGCTTTGTCGGCACTGATGTAATACAGAGGTGGGTCCAGAGATACACACGCTTTATTTACAATTTCTGTTTCATTCATGATTCAGTGTATAACACTTCTCTGTGCATATCCTTTTTGATAGAAATGTATTTTCCACCCCTTTTTTCAAACTCCTGTATCTGCCTCTGCTCTAGGCACTTATGATGAATTATAAGGTTTAAATATTTTATATATCTGTAAAAAAATACATACATTATAAAATTAAAAGGACAATACTTTAACATAGTATAAAAATCAATGGACAAATCTGTAGTGAAAACAGATTATCTAAAATTTTGTAATATAATATCCTAGATATATTTTCAAATCAGAAGGTACAAATTTGGTATTTGTTTTTAGCTAAACCAATATGATAACACTTATTGGCTCTACCTGAAATGCCCAACTACAATATAAAAACAATTTGGATTCGTATCTATTTTATCAACCTTCATGACTTTTTCCAAAGCATTTTGACTGATTACTTTTTAAATTCTCATCTTCATCTCAGAATATTAATGACTATTTCTTTTTTAATTTATATATCTCTACAATATGCATCCAAATTTTGATGAATTTTTATTTAAAATTCTCTTCTTGCATTATTATAAGTATAGCCAAAAAAATTTACTTTTCATTTTCCATGAATCAAATCAAAATTCTATGACTTTCTAGGATTTCCATAATCTCTATGAACCATGTGTATTATGTTAAAGTTTTTTTAATTGTAATCAGCCTGTGATGATAAAAACAAGCTGGTTTTTACTGGCTTTACCTAATTTTAACTTCTTACTCTTCGTTATAATTCATTATAGTCTTATATTTGGTTTTTCAACTTTGAAATAACCAAGTTTGGCTGTAATAATCTGTAAGTTAACTGGCCAAATTAAACTAGAAAACAGTTAAGCACATTTGGACATTTGTGGTAAGTTGTGCAAGGGGTTGCTTATAACTATAAAGAGGTGCAAAATACTATCACTATATCATAAATGTACTAATACTGGTTAACATGAAATAAAAAAGATACAAATCAAACATATTTCTCAAAATCAATAGGGTATTATAACTACATAAACAACAACTAGGTTTAAATAACTGCGTTTGTGGTGGCTTTGTTTGAAATCTTGTATTGGCAGTTACCTCCCTTGAATGTTTTGCCTCTTTTGGAGCCAATTAACAATTTTGTGACATGCAAAATCTGATTTTTTTACATACTTAAACATGTACATACCCCTCCCCCTGCACCAAAACAGACCACAGACACAAACAGTTGCAGTCAGAAAAAAGTAAAGTTTGTTTTATTTAACGACTCCTCAAAAGCACATTGATTTTTATCTTATCAGAGGCTATCATATGGTCATTCTGACATATTTATTTTTAGAGGAAACCTGCTGCCGCCACATAGGCTACTCATCCCAATAAGCAGCAAGGGATCTTTTATATGCACTGTCCCACAGGCAGGACAGCACATATCACAGCCTTTGATGAACGAGTTGTGGACCACTGGTTGGAACGGAAAATCTGCACCAAAACAATGCTTTTTTTAAAACATTATACCAAGAATTCTTTAACACATTCAGATCCAGACGGAGGTTTGAATCCTCTCTTTTTTTCACAAATTCTTTTTTTATTCCATTGTTGACATCCTATACTGTGTACATGTCACCTTATTTTGAAGGGGGGGTCTAGGGGTCCGGCCCC
>JAULBS010036069.1:0-10115 GCA_032355785.1 Symmetromphalus regularis
GGTCAGACCTAAAACAGAGTTGTTGCGAGGAAACGTATAGCGACTAAGCAAGGATAAGAACAAGTCAGACCTAAAACAGAGTTGTTGCGAGGAAACGTATAGCGACTAAGCAGGGATAAGAAAAGGTCAGACCTAAAACAGAGTTGTTGCGAGGAAACGTATAGCGACTAAGCAAGGATAAGAACAAGTCAGACCTAAAACGGAGTAGTTGCAAGGAAACGTATTGTGACTAAGCAGGGATAAGAACAGGTCAGACCTAAAACAGAGTTGTTGCTAGGAAACGTATAGCGACTAAGCAGGGATAAGAACAGGTCAGACATAAAACGGAGAGTTGTTGCGAGGAAACGCATAGCGACTAAGCAAGGATAAGAACAAGTCAGACCTAAAACAGAGAGTTGTTGCGAGGAAACATATAGCGAATGAACATGGAAAAGGTGTGACGAGTATCAAAACTGAAGTTGGGGAACAGCCGACTGGCGGCAATTTCTCATCCCCGAGAAAGGAATGTTTGTTTAATGATGCACCAACACGTTAGTTAATCATCAGCTTTCAGGAGTCAAATACAATGCATTTGTGACACATGGTTGACATAAAAAACTGGCTATTGACAAAGTGTCTGTTTTTATTCATTAACAACAAAGTTTTCTTTTATATGCACCTTCCCACAAAACTAGCAGCAAACACGTGCTCTACTCGAGATACTACTGCACGCACGCATGCACACACACACACATATCTCCTAAATGGTGTGTTTACCTAATTCCTGAATTTCTGCCGTCTGGTTTATGAAATAAATTACTATTGATTACACGCATACCCATGCCTGTTGCACCAGCTATGGGGAATTGACTGGAACAAGAAATAGCCCTCAGTACATTAAGTGATGGGAGATACTGAATACAATACAACATACCTGATTATCTTCCCAGTATTTTGCCATACACATGTCACCCGCCTTCCATTTCCTCCCATCTCTAGACTGTAAACATAACAGTAATATAAGTCAGTTATCTTTTGACTTGAAAAACGTAAATGTTGGATAAAACAAACTTACATGTAATACAAAGCAACCTAGCAGAAAACAAATGACACTCTTTACAGAAATAATGTTTACCAATTGCATATATAATTTTATAAAATTTAAAAACTGTTTTATTTCTAGGTTGTGTTACGATATAGTTTTATTTAACGATGCCTCTAGAGCACATTGATTTTTATATTATCAGCAGCTATTTGAAGTCAATCATATGGTCGTTATGACATATTTACTTAGAGGAAACTCGCTGCTGCTTCATAAGTGCCTCACAGGTTACTCTTTCTGATAAGCAGCAAGAGGTATTTTATATGCACCGTCCCACAGACAGGCCAGCACATACCACTGCCTTTGATGAACCAGTTTGTGGACCACTTCTTGGAATGGAAAATAGCCCTAACTGCTTCCCAGGCAGACATGCTACCATTTGAGCTAGATCTCGCTTCCTCAATACCTGTGAAATACTGTCAATGTGATTAATAACAATCTAAATGTTTTCTAAGCAAAATGGACAGCGAAGAGACGTGCTTACCCAGGATTCTTGTCTCTCATTTTCGTTCAATCTTCCTGGGTTATTTGTCCACTTCGGCTTTTCAGTCTGTCTATCCATCTGTCTGTCTTTGACGTTGCTCTCTGTATCTTTTAGCTGCCTTTCCTGTCGAGTGTCTTGTCTTATATTTTGTGAACGATCTTCTTGCCGGTAATTTGGTCTCGCTGAATTCTGTTGTCGATTTTGTGCTATATTAGATGATGGCGGACGGGTCTGGTTTCTCTCCGAATCGCCTGTCCTGCTGGAAGAACTGTTCTGCAATCTGTCGTGTGATTCCGAACTGTTATTATAGTGTGACTGACTAGAAACGTTTCCACTAGGTTGGTTTGAATATTGCTTATTAAAATCATCTTTGCGGGGGTTTGCCTCTCGGCTGGTTTTGTTTGCAAGTCGTGGAGGCAGGTTCTGTTTGTGATTTGGGAAGTTATGGCTGGAGAAGTCATCAGCATTGTGTGGTGGTTTACTGGGGTAAGAGTTACTTGAAGAATAATTCTGGGAATTTCTGTTCTCTGTGTTATTCCTTGACGCTCTGTTTGAACTGTTGCTGCTGATCTCACTTGTTCCATTCTCCTTGTTCTCTACAACACAAAATTACATTATGTATGTGATGTCCAATACCTAACGATTATACTGAGGTACTGTTATACTGAAGAAAGATATCTTAAAACAAACAAGCCAAGAACAAGCAGAAATTAAGAATATGTGAACTCTGATACGACTTTAATCAAATGATGCTTGAAGTCAGATATATGGACAGAAGATTTCAGTATAGACTTACATTATGCAAAAAAGATCAAAATAACTTGTGTAAAATTTGTGCTTAAAATCGGGTAGGTATTTTAGTTGTTACAGTGATATAGCACTGTGTTATACACTACCTTCTTTGGCAGGTATTTTAGTTGTTATAGTGATATAGCACTGTTTTATACACTACCTTCTTTGGCAGGTATTTTAGTTGTTATAGTGATATAGCACTGTGTTATACACTACCTTCTTTGGCAGGTATTTTAGTTGTGAGGAAGTCAAACAGAGTGGCAGGACCACTGGGTCGGCTGGAAGCACCATCTTCAAACTCTTCATCTCGCCGCCGACCTCGACCAGCTGCAAGTGTATCAGAACAACATTAAACAGGAATCAACAGCAGGATTTCACATGACGCAGGAATCTTGCGTATTTGAAGCAATATTTTGCTAAAATATTCCTAAATAAAATATGGTGTGCATCATGGTTGATGCAAAATATTTCCAACATCAATCGATTTTAATTTTTTTAAATACACAAAAACCTATTATTTATGACAAAAAAACCCAATGGATATAAATGTATTAATATTATAAAGATAGAATAGTGGATAATGGATATAATATATGCATGTAATATAAACAAGACAGCTATTCAGTTAATTATGTGATTGAAATAATATGCTTGACTCCCATTTTAGAATGCTTGACTCCCAAAATAAAACTCTGAGTCATGATGACTCCCATTTTCCAGATGCTAAGTGAAACACTGCAACAGGTCCTGAGTTACAAACGATTCTACCTCAACAGAACAGACATTTAACAAATGGCTTTCTAGACAAATGAGATGTTGTTCAGTGGTAGAAACCCGGAATCTCTAGCTGAAGACAGTGGTTCAAAACCTGTTGCAGGCTGGCTCACACTTGACGACGTGTCAAAATTACCAAATGTTTGACATTCAATAGCCAATGATTAATAAATCAATGTGATCTAGTGGACTCATTAAAAATTAAAAATCAAGATAACTGAGATGACAGAACTTGCACAACCAACCAAATAAGAGGGTAACTTTCTTCATATAAATTAAATATAATATTTCATTCTTACAGTAAAATCACTAAACACAAAAATACCTATTTTCATTAAATGATGAGGTATTCTGTTATAGAGTTAGTTTTCAAATCCAAATTGCTGAGTCATTGGTTTTTAGTCAACAGCTCATCAATCCTTCCTCATGTTTAATACTGAGCTGGTAATTAGTGGTAACTAGTGGTAATGAAATAACTACACTACGACTGCCAGGGCTAACATGTCTTGAGCGGAAGGCTGGTAACTAGTGGTAATGAAATAACTACGCTACGACTGCCAGGGCTAACCTGTCCTGAGCGGAAGGCTGGTAACTAGTGGTAATGAAATAACTACACTACGACTGCCAGGGCTGGCCTGTCCTGAGCGGAAGGCTGGTAACTAGTGGAGTACAAATCTTTTTCCCTGTATTCTCCCAGAAACAGACCAAAGCAAAGTTTGTTTTATTTAACAACGCCTCTAAAGGACAATGATTTTTATCTTATCATCAGCTATTGGACGTCAATCATATGGTCATTCTGACAGGTACATAGGCTACTATTTTCCAATAAGCAGCAAGGGGTCTTTTATATGTACAGTCCCACAAACAGGACAGCACATACCACAGCCTTTGATGAACCAGTTGTGGATCACTGGTTGGAACAGAAAATTGCAAATGGGTGCACTGAGAAGGATTGATCCGACGAAGAAACAGACCAAAGAATCAAATTCCCTCAAATGTTCAGTACGAAATTTAAAAAAAATATTTTCCCTGTCTCGAAGATACCCTGATAAATTTTTAAATGGAAACAATTTTTCCACCTAACCTGGTTTTGGGTCTTTTCTGTCCACCCTATCTGTACGATCCCCTTTATCAAATCTGTTGCCACGGTCACCTCCTTGTCTATCTCCACGATCATTTCTATCAAATCTGTTGCCACGGTCACCTCCTTGTCTATCTCCACGATCATTTCTATCAAATCTGTCGCCACCTTTCATCATGTCTGAGCGATCATTTCTTTCAAATCTGTCACCACCTTTCATCATGTCTGAGCGATCATTCCTTTCAAATCGGTTATTCCTGTCATAACCTCTGCCACGGTCCCTGGAGTCGCCGCCAGCTAGCAAAGTGTGTGTTGCTGCAGTTACGTCCCCACCAGTCTGTCTCAATGCTTCCATGGCCTGATCAGCCGAAAAGCCCATTTCCACGATTCTAGCGACATCTTTGTCACTGACAACCTGGGTGAGGAAAATAGTAAATATTTGTCAAACTTCAAAATAACAAGGTTTGTTTTATTTAAACATTAGAAACATATCTTATTACTATTCTAAGCATAACAAAGATAAATATCTCTCATGCACTAAACACAAATATCTCTAACCCATTAAACTGCAATTTAAACACAAAATCTGAATATACAATTATGATATTAAAAATTACATGTTTATTGGGAGAACTGGTGATTTATCAGATGATTTATTAGACCCCCTGCATCCCTTTCACAAAAGTAAACATCGGCCATTGGGGGTCACACTGTAGTTACTTCACATTTTTTTAATGACAACACTGGCACATTGATTTATTAATCATCAGCTATTGGATGTCAGACATTAGATTATTTTGACACGCAGTCAAATGTGAACCAGCCTACAATGGGTTTTGAACTACAGTCATCAGCTTGAGAGTCCGACGTTGGACCACCGAGGCTTTTTTCAATATATATGTATACAAATCAATAATTTTAAAACATATATACGGAGATGAATTGTTTTTTAAAGGTAACATGTAATTTCTGTAAATAGTTGAAGCCCTACTGGTAAAAGTAAAATAAAAATTAATAAATTTTTACATGGGACAGGGAATCAAGGTTCTTAAAATTTCAAACTGACCAATTTACTGCCACCTCCAAATGATTTGCCTCTTCCTCCTTCCTTGGCCTGTAAAGCTTCAGCAATCGTCGCCTGACGCTGGTTATCAAATTCAGACGTCTCACTTGTTTCCTTATTAGGCCCCAACGACTTAAAGTTTTCCTTTTTCTCTACAAAATAAACCAACTTGTGAATATACACTTGATGCAATACTGGTATTCAAACATAGTCTCTCAAAAATAAACACCTCAACTCACTTCACATTCTCCTGAACAAACACTGATGACCAAAATAGTGTTATTCTAGTAGTATTAACGATTCTTTAGTTGGAATTTTTATAATGTACATCACTGTTGCTAAATATGAGTACTTCCTTTTCAAGTTATCTTAATAAAATTTAAAAAACATTAAAGACTGGCTGGTGTATGGAACTGTTGCTAGTTATTAAGAAAGTCTATACAGCCTATACTACCATTAAACAAAATTCATTAATAATAATATTTGGTTTTGTCTGTTTTGTTTAACGACACCACTACAGCACATTGATTTATTAATCATTGGCTACTGGATGTCAAACGTTAGGTAATTTTGACACAGCCTCCAACGGGTTTTGAACCATTGTCTTCAGCTTGAAAGTCTAATGTTCTACCACTGGACCACAGAGGCTTACTAATAATAATAATAAATAGCCCAAGTTTTTCATTTCATTTTAAATATGTTTGACACAGTGAGCCTCGGTGGTCCTGTGGTATAATGTCGGACTCTCAAGCTGAAGACAGTGGTTCAAAACCCGTTGGAGGCTAGCTCACACTTTCACTATCTTTCTCATCTATCATCCTCTGTTCATCATTCTCATGATCTTAACAGAAAAATCTTTCCAATTTATCATGCGATTTCAATCTTTCATCCTTGTTCTGTCAGTATCACCTTACTCTGTCTTCTGAGCTGTCCACCCTATCAATATATCATATAATTGTCTCAATTCCTCCACAAGTGTATTCTCTGTGCACTTCTCTGCACCCACCCGGCTTCCTCATCCTCACCAATAAAGCTGGTCTGTCCAATGGCACGAACTAATGACCGCTGGAGGTAGGGGTGCTAAGTAGATGGTGGCACATGCCTCTCAACAATACCAAAAGCAACCATTGAACCCTCCCCAAGTGGCCAGATAAACCCACAGCAAAAGTTGCTGGAGAATGACGGGCGTGTGGCACAGATGTCCACAAGGGACAAGTACCTGTTGCGGTTAGAGAGACAAGGACTGGGATGTGGAGTTGGACGGCAAGATGTTGACAAATGGGGTGCTGTCAGAAAGGGATGAAAGTAGCATATCAAAGGGTGGAAGAGGAAAGGGGGCACTGTGAAATGTTTTTTTAAAATGTTAGACAAACACAGCTAATTAGAGTTCTATTTTCTAGATCTAAAATCTAACATTATCACTATTGCCTCCTCTATAGCTAATAACAAACAGTTGTTTTATATATTACTTATTTTCATCTGCGTCATTAATAACAAAGGGCTTTCATATTACCTGTTGTCCTAATAAAATCCCAAAACACTAAAATATATATCAAACTCTTGCTACAGCCATCATGTCAATGTGTCTACAGATCCTATAGAACCATTAAAAAAATAAAAAATAATAATAATAATAATCATAAATGGGTTTCATATTACCTATTTTCACCTCTGTCATAACCTTTTGGATTTTTTTACCAAATGGCACAAATGGCGGTGGACCTCCCTCGGAGAGTATATTTGACCGGTTTTGCTTGGCTAGTTTCTGAAATACATTTTGAAGCATTCTAAAAACAATCTGTACAGAACGAAAATTCTAAACGAGTGTCAATATATAAACATTTCTAACTGGTCCTACTAAAAGCAATTAATTTTGTTTTTAAAAAATAAGAAAAATGAAGGTTTTATATTAAAGAATGAAATAGTAGCCACTGCTCTGTTAAACTAAAATGTTGGTTCTAGATAAACAAATAACGGTAGCACAGTTTCAATAACTGTCATGCCACTAATTAGGAAAATATATAAAATAATGCTTGGCGAAACAATGATCAGAAAGTACACAAAATAGATGAAACGCTCACTCCAAAAATACAGAAGCCAATTATGAAAGTAATAAAAGTAAGGTTTGTTTAACGACGCCTCTAGAGTACATTGATTTTTATCTCATCATCGGCTATTGGATGTCATACATATGGTCATTCTGACATATGTCTTTAGAGGAAACCCACTGGCGCCACATAGGCTACTCTTTCCGATAAGCAGCAAGGGGACTTTTATAAGCACCATCCCACAGACAGGACAGCACATACCACGACCTTTGATGAACCAGTTGTGGACCACTGGTTGGAACATTAAAATGTTATATTTTTACTGATTTTACATGGACATTGCTTACCATAATAATAACGGCACACTGATTTTACATGGACATTGCTTACCATTTTAAACTCCCAATTCTCTGCAATATGCTCAACTCTTCCTCCCAGTAATTTGAAGTTTTTGTTTGACAGCAACAAGAAACTATTCTCAACATCCACCGTTCCATCAAGGAGGACTTTAGATCCTGGTGTGGTATTCAGTCTGAAAGGAGACTATGTAGTTATACATATATATCTAAACAACAACCTCTGTCACTAATACGAAGTAAAGTTTGTTTTATTTAATGATGCCTCTTGAGCACATTGATTTTTATCTTATCATCGGATATTGGACGTCAATCATATTGTCATTCTGACATTTATTTAGAGGAAACCCACCGCCACTTAAAAAGGCTACTCTTTCCGATAAGCAGCAAGGGGTCTTTTATATGCACCGTCCCACAGACAGGACAACACATACCACAGCCTTTGATGAACCAGTTGTGGACCACTGGTGGGAATGGTAAACAGCCCAAACTGCAGATAGGTCCACTGAGAAGGATTGATCTGACGACCGACCGGTTCACAGGCGAACACGCTACCATTTGAGCTACATCCTGATTCTCTGTCACTAATACAGGCCTGCACAAATTCAAAATCTGCATAACTGAAATACAGATTATGCCAAAGTAATTTGCATAACCTATTTTGATTTGCTTTGTTTGTACTCCGAGAAAAGTTTATACAGAAACTTTATTTAGCACATTTTACAAGAATGTTAAATCAGTTATGTGAATAAATTTGCATAACCAATGCATGAATGAAATGATCGTTCGTGTAATTTGTGCAAGCCTGTAATAAAATATTTAATTTGAACAAATACACGACATTTATATCCAGTGTATTATAGGTGTCCATTGTAGCATCATGAAAACATTTTCATTTAAAAAATGCATAGCATTTTTGTGTTAGTTGTATAGCAATTAACATTCATGGTAAATTAAACAGAAACATCTTTCAAAATCAAGTAAGATGTGGCCGCTGACAACTCCTGCAATTAAGAAAATGTTCTCTGCAAAATAATTGCAATGGAGAAATAAGTGTCCACAGCATTTTTCATGGCAATTTTAGAATTTACATGTTTCTGACTCTGAGGTTGCTAAAAAAAAAGAAAAGATTCAAGGTGTATTTTCTGTAACAAAGAGAAAGTGCTGTAGAGAATGAAAAACTCTGTGGCAATCTCCACTGCATTGCCGATTGCCATGGGCAAAAGTCAATGTTTTGTTTTATTTAACAATGCCTCTAGAGCACTGATTTTTATCTAATCATCGGCTATTGGACGTCAATCATATGGTCATTCTGACATTTTTAGAGGAAACCTGCTGCTGCCACCTGGGTTACTCTTTTCCAATAATCAGCAAGGGTCTTTTATATGCACTGTCCCACAGACAGAACAGCACATACCACATTTGCCTTTGACGAACCAGTTGAGGACCACTTGTTGGAATGGAAAATAGTTCTAAACATGAAAGGCAGATAGAACACCGTACCTGTAAACTTTTCACATTTCGTCACAGGTACGGCACTTAACCTAAAGGAATCCTAGTTTCATATCACACAAAGGACATTAGCATATTTTGTTTTGAAATCTAGTAACATCTCAACTATTTGTTAAACATTGTTAAAACACACCCAATATTTTTTAGGTTTTCTGTTTCGATGGCGACACATGTTGTATGACCATCAGTAAGCGAAAGCTTCATGAGTCGCGGGGCAGCCTGTGAAGACTCATTCTCTTTGGGAGCAGCAATGTTCCTCAGCTTCTGAACCTGAAGAACAGCTGGGCCTTGGAGCTGAAACAGATTAACGTTTGACACTAAATAATGTGACAATACTAACACAAGTTCATCTATTAACTGTACCGTGAAATATAATTTTGTTTTATTTTATATAGTTTGTTTTGTCCAATGACACCACTAGAGCACATCGATTTATTAATCATCGGCTATTGGGTGTCAAACATTTGGTTATTTTGACATGATGTAGTCAAGTGTGAGCTAGCCTCCAACGGGTTTTGAACCACTGTTGTCAGCTTGAGAGTATCACATTCTACCGCTGGACTGCCGTGGCTAAGTAGTGAAATATAATCAGCACCACTACTGAAGGGTCGTGGTTTGGACTAGAGAAGAAATAACTAAAAACAAGGCATAGTTTCTAAGCAATGGAGACTGAAACACAAGCTTCACCCAGTCCACTAGCCCTTGGTACAGGAAAGTGATTTTTGATTTGGTTTCTCAATTTCATTAATCAACACATAGCCCACTAGAACCAGTAAAGTAAAGATTGTTTTATTTAACAAAAAGCCTCTAGAGCACATTGATTTTTATCTTATCATCGGCTATTGGATGTCAATCATATGATCATTCTGACATATGTTTTAGTGGAAACCCACTGTCGACACATAGGCTACTCTTTCCGATAAG
>JAULBS010036080.1:0-10115 GCA_032355785.1 Symmetromphalus regularis
CGGCAAATATACTTAATTGAAGTTTGTTTTTAATATAATTGGGGTGGCAGTAAATTGTTGAAAATTACAGACGGGGTGTAAGAAAAATTGACTCTGTCCACAGGGGCAAACAACCAATGGGATTAAAGAATTTTACATGGAGGCAAGAAAAATATATTTGTCGCCACAGTGATTTTTAAAAATTGCCACTTTCATAATTTTGTAGCCACATTAGAAAAAAAATCACCATAATAAGTTTTTATCTAGCAATGAATAATAATTTTTTAAATTTGCAAATTCACCTCGAAACTATAATATCATCAAAATGCTAGCATATACTCACAATAATAGGTAACTAGTTAACTAATTTGTATATTATATTATAAAAATTTATATATTATTTTGCTATATTGAGATAGTCCATTTCCTATAGGGGTATTTTACCATTGCAGTTTTCATATATTTAAAATATACGCCGTTTATCTGCAGTCCACTTTTTAAAAGTGGCATGGAAATTTATTCCTGTTTGGTCATTTGGCACATGCAGATTAGTCCGCATCATGTTATCCAAATTACTAACCAAAAAGGAATTTCTCAACCTTGTCTTAATTATGTGCTATCTGGAAAAACCTCTTTCAGTCTGTAGAGGTAACAGGCATTATTAAAAATAGTTTTGCCAAAAAACATACTTCGGGATATGTATCACAATGTCTTATTGCTAAATGACATGCATCATTTGTAGTAAGATGCCATCGTTAAGACTGATTATTAGTGATTTTCTTTGTTTTGCCCCTAAGAGGAGGTAAAAAAAAAATATATATAGTCAAATACCAAGCAGTCTGACAATATGCAGTGTGGTCAATTGTCTGATGTGAGATTAAGTGTTTATGATACCTGTGATTGGAGTACGGACTTTAACACAGCCATTAGTTTTGTTAATTGCTGACATGCTTGCAGTTTATTTGTTTGTGTTTTAAAATGTGACAAGAACATTAGGTACCGTTAAAAAAGCTTTAAAAAAAACGCCACAAGTTTTTGCCACGTTATGAAAATAACTTCAACTAACTTATGTATAGTCATTATGGTTAAAAGAAAGAAAGTTTTAATGATGCCCCATTATACTTTTAATCAATATTTTTCACAGAAGTCTACAGAACCCCTCCCCCACCCCCCCCAAAACTACTTCCAAACAGACTACTCATTTTGATGAACACCAAGGGAATCTTACATAAACAACACAGCAATCAGCACAATCTTTGGTATACCAGGTTAGAACCACTGGTTGGAATAAGAAATAGCCTAGCAGACACACTGTAGCAGTACAGTCCAATGACCCACAACACCCTGACTGAACATACTACCACTGAACTCTGTTTTGCTCTTGTGACAGTAAAATACTGAATACCAGAATCCTTAAAGAAAACAATTCAAATCTCTTCCCCTCAAAGCAAAAGTATAATACCCATATATGCCATATTGTTTAAAAACATAATAAATAAACAAATATAACTAATGCTTTCTTACCAGTTACAAGAGGTTCTGTCCAGGTCAAGGCAAAATATGGATCAATGGAATTTTAATGTGCAGCTCAGAGAGGATTAATTTCATCCATAGTTGGCTGGAACCATCACTCATAAGTCGAGGTGACAATTAACATCATTGAAAGTGATAGCTAATTAGACAAAAAGAGTCATCAGTCATTTGTTGTTATGGATTCCCTAAAGACTGCTGGCTGTGGTACCATGTTCAGGCAGAGGTTCAAACTGGCTTAAAAGACTGTCAAAAAAAAATGACCAGTAAGCACTCAAGTCTTCTGATCCAAATATAAATTTGCAGGCATGAAAGAAAACCCAGAATATATTCTAAATATCTGGAATGAGTGGTATTTTTCTTTTGTGTTGTTTAAAAGAAATGTTGTATTTTGTTTTGCATTATTTACTGTGAATCATTAATATCAATATCACATGGCTATTAGGACAGAAGTCATGTGGTCATGCAAGACAGATTTATTCTGCATGGGCTACACGTATGGAATACAATACATCGCTCTTGCATATCTAGATATGAAGTGAAAAAAGGTCTCCATCTACCAAGATGATATCTGCTGCCTAGGAGTATTTATACTACTGTTTGGTCACTGGATTTAATAAAATTAATTTTTAATGACATCCCAACACACTAGTTAAACTGTGGCTATTTGACACTTAGCATGTTATTTGTTATTTGTAACAAACGGTTCCTAAAAGAAACCCGCTACTTCAAATTATCAGGCTAATCTTTTCATTTAGTAGCAAGGGATCTTTTATGCATCTTCCCAAAAAGTATGGCACAACCTTTGTTACACCACTCGTGGAGCAGTGGCTGAAATGAGACATAACCTTTTTATAAGATGTCAAGCATATGTCCCTCTCAGATTTTTATAAAGTTTATACATATAATACCCATGTATTATCATTAAACCTACTTAATTTATAAATATGGCCCCCATCATTTAATAACACTTGGTCCACAGAAGAAATCCATTGCTGCCACATTGACTAATGTTTTTAATTAGGGACAGGTCTTTTATATGTACACTATGCCACAGAAAGAATAGCACATATAACTATCTACTGGTGTACCAGTATTACAGCATTTGGCTGGAATGAAAAACAGCTCAGTGAGAACACAGAGGATTAATATTCAGCAAGTTTTACAACCTGGCAAGGAATTTTAAACAGCATTTAAAAAGTAACTCCTTGCCACTACTGTATATACTCACCTATAAGTTGAGTTTTTAGCATCAAATGTTACAAGAGGGGCGTGGGGTGCGTAGACTTATAGGAGGGTCTCTACATGTACATATGACCAATAAAACATTTAAAAATTCCTGCCCCTTTCCTCGTGTGATCCTGTTAACAAGTTGAAAACGATATTAAGATTCTGAATATTAAGCAGACAAAAGTGGCTTGTTTTCATTGGCTATGTAATTAAATATTCATGAGGTCAAAAGTCTCAAATACTGAAACATATAATGCAACTTGTATTTATTGGCTCGTTAATTAATTTGATATGTATACCATTAAGTATTACCGGTTTCTATTATCTATATATTGAATGGCAGTAGTCTTACCACAAATTCAAAATGACTGAATCAAAATAAATCCCTGACATATGCAATATTCATTTTTGCAAAGTGCAGTCCTAATATGGAAGGTTCTCCGGAATATAATGAAGGACATAGACAACTAGCTATTAACTAGGAATGGAGTACATACATGTATGTAATACCAGTAGCATGAGGATTGTTCGTATGCCATCGGTTGTGTTTGGGCAAACCAGTATTTATACAATAGCTATAAATAAAAAAACAAAAATAAATGAAAAAAAGAACACATTACAGATACTACTGGTAAGATCTTTTTCAATGTTTTGGCCAAAATGTTATATCATCTTACAGTTATAGGAGAGTCAATAAAACATTTAGTATTTTAGTGCTTGAAATAAGAGGGGGGTCGACTTATAATCGAGACTGACTAATAAGCGAGTATATACGGTAATCAAATGTCAAGTAACCGACCTGGTAGAAGCAGGTTTCTTTGATTATTTATCGTTTTGTATATAACAAAAAATAGCTACATGTATTTTATTTCCATGATCCCTTCAAGACCTGTTAATAATCTTTTGATACACTGTTCCTGTCAGCAAGATTACAGACTTATAAGAAAACATCAGAAATCCTTGAAATTGACTGACACCTGGTTTTTAGAATCACATGCTGGATTAAACAGGTTAGTTTAGTCCAGAACAAGTTGGACTGACAAATCCAATAAACCTGAAGAATAATGTTTTTTTATGTAATTAGCCATCTTCATACCAATGATGGTCAGTTTGTGAAGGTCATGAAAAACAAACAGAAAATCATCATCTTTCTGGTGGCATAAAGGCGCTAACCAAAGTCAGATTCCAAAATGAACTATAGTATAATTCGTACCAATTTTAGTGAATAGCAAACAAATATTGATTTTACATTTAACATACTTACAGTCAAGACAGGTACATACGAGCTGGAATACACACATGCCATGCATCTTGGTAAGATAAGCCTTAATAAATATTCCAAAGGGTCCACAAAGAACTAAGGCAAACACTTTACAGGTCACATCATTTGACTTTTACAAGCTTTCTTGGTTACACATTAAAGAAAGGGTCATCACTGTTCAATAATGAAAAAATATATATATTATAATTAAAAACTGAAGATTCATTAATGAAGTAAGGCAAACTGGTGTACAATCAACAATTACTTAAAGCCAGTTAAAACAAGAGTATCATAAAACTCATTCAAAGTCTGAAAATGCAGACAGGTGAATGTACTAAAAATATACTGGTGGCAACTGCATTGCATGCTGAGCGTACTGAGATAAAAAAAAAAAATCTTCTTTTAAAAAATCAAACAATTTTGACATTGAACAGACTAACATTGACTGTAAAACAATTGATTTGAAATACATGTGTGCTAAATTATGTTTTTAAACAAAATATGCATAAGTTTTTATAAGCATGACAACATCTCCTTTACAATTAAAACTATACACTTTGTTTTCAAACAAATTTCCATAATTTTCTCTATTCACTGTCAACCTATGAATATTTATATACATACTGAGAATATTAAATAATCTACCATTTATTATCAAACATGTCAAAAGTGAAATAATTGTGTTTTGTAACAAGCTTTAACAAGTGACAAATAAAAATTTATTCATGATTTTGTGTCTGAAAATTTAAATTCTTAATAAATATGCTTGTGATATGTTGAATGGATACATGATGATGAATAAATGTGCTATTGACAGTAATGGATCCAGAAAAATATATTTAGAGGCAAGGGCATAAATCCTGGGGGGGACACATCCCAGTTTTTGGGATAAGGGGAGATGCCTCTATAATTATCCACCTCACTTTTTGCTTCGGAAAATTTAAATTAAAATGCCAGAAACTTTTTCAGTACTCTTTATTAAATCAATGTAACACTTATCCATGTGGTCTTAGAGTAAATATACTGAAGTATACAGTATTTCTCTTTATGTAATCAATGTAACACTTATCCATGTGGTCTTAGAGTAAATATACTGAAGTATACAGTATTTCTCTTTATGAAATCAATGTAACACTTATCCATGTGGTCTTAGAGTAAATATACTGAAGTATACAGTATTTATCTTTATGAAATCAATGTAACACTTATCCATGTGGTCTTAGAGTAAATATACCCAAGTACGGGATCTATTACAGCTTGAAGGTTTTAGCCGGATAAGGCATTTCAAAAATCTTGGACTATCCAAAACATTTTTTTTTGGAAGGGGTGTGGGTGCAGGCCTCCACCCACCCATCCGGCTCCGTCCCTCAACTTCCAGGAAACCCCCAGGACCATGCTCCATCTCCCAGTCACATTCAGTAAGCAAAAGTCGCCTGTTTAGAGAGGGGAACCAATGACATGTGGTTGAAGACCAGACATTTTTATTCATTGGTCCTCATTCTAAAACGTAAAAAAATTAATAATAATTAAAAATGAAAGACACGCATAATTTATTTTATTTCTTATTTATTTATTTATTTAGGTAGGGGAGGGATGGGAGTGGACTACCTTAGATCTACTACAGATTTAATAAACTATTAGGCCAACACAAATTATATGAAACACTTTATTTGAAACTATTATCACTCAAATTACAGTCGACCAATGAAATCTACATTTTACTAAAATTATGTTTTAAGTAGTATATTATTATTATTGTTATAATAACTTGGAACAAATAGATAGTCACTAAATGTTTGGACTTTAAGTGTAGTCTCCACTTTACAAGTTAGAAGTGATGTGTACTGTGTAGAAATATCAGGTGACACACTGCAATTTATGACGTCATACACAAAATATTGTCACTACACGGAAGCAATCTAAACCTCCTTAGTATCGAAAAGTGTCAAAAGTCGGGAAACTGCTGATCTGAATCTGTGGAAAATTCTCATCCCTGGTATTACAAGTTGTGCGGCCAGTATGTTTTGTATTTTGCTTGGTGGTGATCGTAAATACATCAACTGATTTAAAGAACATAATTATAGTATATTTAATTTATTTATTTATTTCCAATCCCTTATTTACAGAAAGATCTCACACATGTTAAGGGAGAAAACTTGGGTTATTTACAGAAAATACAAATACAGTTGTATCGTTGGTATATTATTAATTAAAGAATTCAGGGTTAATTATTACAGTTAGATGCACATGTACTAGGTATAATTATTCATCGCTGTATATTTATATTTTGGAATATAAATTAAATTTTCATCCCAGGAATTAACAATGATTATTTGCCTAATCAAATCCAGTACACATTGTCAAGATGGTTATGAAAGTCAAAGATCTAATTTAGTATCAATATGTGTATTGATCAAAGTGAACTAACTACCCAGAAAAATGCATGGTTAAATCAATGCTTGATATTTTCTCAGTGGGAAAACAAAACAAAATATGTTCTCTGTAATGAGTGCCCATTTATAAAAATAAAAACAAGATGGAGAAAAAAAGGATACAGATCTTGATACAAGAGTTTCCTACTGGGATGGAAAACCTTTGGTAATTAGTAACTTATTTCTATTTGATATAAATACAAATACTGAATATTTGTTCATTAGATGTTTGTTTTTCTCTTAATTCTCTGAAGACATCCATCAAGATTATCACATTCGGAAGTTCCCATCAAACGTGCATCAACAATTATGGATAATTATTTGCCTCAAGATCATTATTTAACAATGTCCATTCCATCCAGAAGTGTCGACTTCCATCGTAAAATTGCAAATACACATATCAAAGGAATGACAGGGGCTATAAGCCATCAGAAATAACTACAGAAAAAGAATGAATTTCATCCAATTTGTTGAATAACAGGAAGAGAAAGTGACAGAATGAAAGACTATCCGAAACAATGTGAAATGTGACACTGAATAATTATGAGGGATAACTCATTATGATTATTTTTGTTGCTTGCTTTCTCATCTATTGTTTGATCACAGGGTATTTCTTTACTGTAGTCTATAATTAAGATAGCTATTTTTAAGCTTTCATTAGTGAGCAAGAAATAACTTTTGTGTTAATAACCAACATTTTAAACAAGTGAAAAACAGGTATGCTGGAAAATTTACAAATGAAAGGAGAACTGTTTTTTAATGATACCACAGCACATTATTTAATTACTGTCTGTATTGTACTTCACATACAGTGAATTTGTGACAACACTGTGTGAACTTTTCCTAAAACAGAATATGATATACATGTACCACAGCCTTTAACAGAGTACATGTAGCTACTGACCTATGGCTAATAGCAGGAAATAGGTCAATATTTTCAAATAGAACATCAAATATTTAATAATGAGATTCACAGAGTGATGTTTGTGTAGGTGGGAGGTTTTGGGGATGAAACCACCCCTACCCAGATTAAAAAAAGAAAAACAATTTTGTATCCAGTTTCTTGGGCCAGATGTTGTTAAACATCCCCACCAGCAAACATTTCTGAATAAGCAGAAAACATTTGGTTTTAGAAATTTTGATTAGAAATTGCTTATTTGGGTTTTAAAATTGTGTAGCAATCTTCAAAATGTTCTCTGCTTGACAAGCATCTACTAAAGGAATATTGTTTAATGACACCCCAGTACTAGAAACTTTTCTACAGATAAAACTTCTACCAGTCACATAGACTTCATTTTAAAAATTAACATTTTTATAAGGACTTTCCCACAGACAGTTTATACAGAACATACCACAGCCTTTGATATATCACCATATGGAATGAGTGGTTCAGACAATCCACTGTACCTATAGTGTGGTTTGTGGTTTTATGGTGAGCAGACAGAATATATTTATCCTTTATGTTTACATTAAGTACACAAATGTCACTTGGGGTAAATAAAATAATATGAAAAAGGAAGAATGCAACATATAGTACCTGTTTAAAAAAAAAGGTGTGCACATACAACAATAGATATCATTTGATAAAGGTGGAAAATACAGTAAAAAAAATGTAAAAAAAAGTGGGGAAAGTGCACGTGACCTGATCTTGAATTTGCCTATGATCACTATGACCCGAATTATAAATAAATACCAGTTCAAAACTAATTTCGCCCAGGTCTTGTAGCCTATGTTTTAAAGTGAATTGGGCTATTTTCCCGTTGACAAGCAGAAAAACTTAACTGCTACATACTGAACAAAAGTTATGTGAAGAACTAATGGAAGATTGTCTGGAAGGAAAGCTAATGAAGACAAAACTACTGCAGCCATATAAAATAGCCCACGACAATGAACCAATTAAACATGAATACCGTCAACATTAGTACCTCAACATGTTTTCTTGTGACACTTTTCACCATCACAACATATTTAACATTTGTAGCAAAACCACGATTAAATGAAAACATTTTATACCGTCTCATTTATCCTTATTATATTACAGTACTTAAAATGGACATTAAATATAATAAGGACAATGCACAATGTCAAATTTCATTTTACAACAGCTTCAATGGAGCAGTTCAACAATTACATAATACTCAAAGATGGAGGCAATTTCTAGTGTTAAAACATGCTAAAAAGCATGGGAAGTGGGATGGGTTTGTTTTAATATCGCATGGTTTCGTGGTTGATATCTTATAAATTGAATTAAATTACTGAAAAATTATCCGTGACTAAAAAACAAAACCTAGGAACAAAGTAACACTCCAGGATACTCAGGGCCCTCAGTAGTTTGAGAAGTTGCAGGGTACAACAGTGATGGTAGCGAGCGAACTTGACATGCATAATATATATATATTATAGTAGAACTAGAAAACACCACTGAGATAATTACCACACGTGCTTACGTGTAATGAAAAACATTAAACGATTTACACTTACCTTCATCTCAGTCACATGTAATGCACGGCTTCTAGAATTTGTTTTTACCAAAAACGAAAAATAGGTGGCAGCAAACGTTGTTACAGGCGACAATTTACCACCTACTTTTGAGGGCACTGAGGATACTGCTTTTGATTAAAAAATATATATTTATGCCATCCACACGAAAGAGTTTTTGCAGTTAAAGATAACTTTAACTTATGTGGCAGCTACATATACATGCACTATTTTTGTATATCTTATTAATTAATCAGTTTGATGTAATGATGGAATCAGATAATGTTCTACTGAAAAATGACGCCTTTTTGTGAACACTCACCTGTGATAACCATTGGGGTATGGATACCCCCCTCCCCCCATCTTTAAACATGAACCTATATATGCACAATGTTCTCTAGTGGTGTTGTTAAACCAAAAAAACTAGATATATATATATACAGTATAGTACTATTAGTATGGTCTTCACAACATCATCGTTAGTCACAGCATTTGTACATCATAGTGCTGTCCCATTTCTTTTATCACATTTTTATGCATTACCCTGAGAATCTGTTTTATCAAGCATCTTAGAGAAATAAAATCCAAATCTCCATTTCTAATAAGTTCTTGGCATTTAAAAATAAAAAGCTATTTCCATTTTTATATGTTAAAAAAAAAAAAAAAAAATCTTTAAAAATTTAATTGGCTTCCAGGAAGTGTGGAAAATGGTTTGGAGTGTGGGAGACCAATTTTAAGTTGATAGATAATTATCTATTATAATGCAAGTCACCCAAAGCATGTTAGTCACAGAGGGACATATCTAGAGGCAATGTAAGCTCTCAAGAGAATTATTTTTGTTAAAAATATATATCTTTTTTTATTTTTTTTTTTTTTTTTTACATGTACATGTATGTGTATTAAATAGGGTTTAAATTTTAATGTGTTTTGGTCAAATTTTACATATATTCAAGAATGTCTCTTGTGGATTTAAAACTAGTTTTTTTATCCCAAAGTCTGAGACTGAATTCAGAGCAATGTCCAGTTATAAATACACTCCACACATCTTTTGAAGGGTTCCCTTTTTTTTAATCACATAATATTATGTAGATTTACAAGGCTTCACGTTTAAGGCGTGTGATTATGGAGAGTGAAAAAGCTCCCCTGAACCTTACTTGGGGAGTGATTTATAGCTTTCCTCTACTTTTCAAATGTGAAACCCTGTA
>JAULBS010036098.1:0-5000 GCA_032355785.1 Symmetromphalus regularis
AACAAATAGCCGCCTGGTCCCCCCCCCCCCCCTGTTGTTATCGCTCTATCCAAGTGTCTAAAGTGGGATTTTTTGATGGGGCTGTCATAAAAAAAAGGGCATGTTTTTTTTTGGGGGGGAGGAGGGGGAGTGAGAGGTAAAGAAGGTGAGTTTTTTTTTTTAATAAATAAATAAAATGTATATTACTCTTTACATACACTACACAATTTGCACATTTATTATTTTACATTGTTATAACACGCACAGAAATACAACGAAATCAATTTAAAGAAACTTGAGAAATTTGAACTACCATCCATACACACTGTCCATCAACAATGCATATCCAACTGTGCTAAAGAAACGAGTTGCTAAATTGTGGAATAATAGTTGTAGTCATTCATTTTCTTTCTAAAAATAACAAAAACCTCGGAAAAACCCTAAATTTAACGATTGATTTATTTCCGGTATATGCTACTATCTACAAGTAGAAGAAACTGATAATTTTCTTACGTGAACCAAATTAATTTCTCTTGTATAATTTGTAGTGATGTGGTCGTATAGGATGGTATGCACGTAGGCACGTGAATTTATTAGAATAATTAATTACTTGCAGTTTTGCAAGAAAAAAATGTAGTGATACACGGATTTTTTTATTAGTTAATAGTTACTCAATATTGGTTAAAGGTTAGTTTAATTTTAATGTATACATGTGTTCAATAATGAGTAATAGTAAACGATTGTCAATCGATTTATTTACTAGTGATATCGATATTGAGGAGAGCATTCAATGTGGACAGTCAATTTAGCTAAGGTAATTTAGATGAAATTTTATATAATGACATAAGCAAATATTTATTCCAAAACGATTATTCAGATACTGATATTCTATGTGGACAAACTGTGTTTAGAAAATATCATTTTATCACTATCAAAGTGATCTAGAACAAGAACCAACTGCCGGACCAATTAATATGACTGCAGAGGAACCTTTTTATTTTTTTATTTTTTTAAAAACTTTTATACTCTTTCATTAAAATTACAAATCTAACTGCAGGGCACTGAACTTGCATTAATAAAATTATTACCTTTAAATGTAAAGAGTCATAATTGCAAAACAGAAATAAATAATTTATTAAGTATTAAGAAAACAACTCACAACTATCCAACATTTCGTTTTCAGTGTAATAAAAGATGTAAAAATAAAGTTCAGTTAAGAAAGGCTACTTGGTTTGAAGGTTGAAATCTCTCAATCATACCCAGGGGCGTTGGAACGTAATTTATATTAGGGGTGCTGCTCCCTTTCTGAACATAACAATTTGCTGATGAATATTCCTACGATGAATAAAAAATATATTTATGGGATTGTTTTGGGGAGAGGGGTGCAGCCCCTCCCCCATCTCCCCCTACCGACCCTGATACGTTTAATTTAAAATTTGTACTGTTTAGCCAAAAATGTTTATATATATAAGAAGCACTTATAGGGGAAAAGTGAGAAAAACAATATTGCACTAAGTACATGTACTAGTACTACAGTTATTGTAGGGATATTTGTTCATCAACGTGTGAAAGATACGGTTTGATCGTTATAGGTAGAGAAGGATTAATTGTAGAAATTAACTAGTCTACGTTCGGCAATATGAAGTACTATCGTGTCAGAGTAGTTGATGGACAGTGGGTATTCGGTGTTAGGCATATCTGCAGAGAAACAAAAGAGGCTTCTTTTTGGTTGGTGTAAATAAGCATTCTACCACATTCCTGTCTATTATTAAAAAAAATAGATAAAACCTAAAAATAAAATCATATCTGACTATTGGTCTGCAGAACTGAGTAACTTTTATAATATTTGGAAAAACGATTATCGGCTAATTAATGAAATGCATGGCTAAATCTACATTTTTTTAACTGTTAATTGTTCTCTTAGAATATAGCATCTTGATATTATGGATATTGTGCTGACGTTCTGATGTTACCGCGTACGTTATAAAACTAATTTACTTTATTGTAAGTACAAATTGATGTTAAATGTTTTTTAATAGAAATATATCGTTAAATAATAGAGTAATATATGTTTTAAACTTGAAATAAAAAATTTTTTTTTTTTAAATGGGGGGACCTGGCGGATATTATACCATAATAACATATACCTGCTTACCATGTTCTCTGAAACAGAATAGAAACATTATCATAATAAAAATAATAAAAAATGAAAAACAAATATAAACTAAAATGCTAATATCTTAATGTCGTCCTACTTCGTAAAATACCCAAGAACAAATGAAATGTTCAGCATGCACTTCGCGTGTGAAAGGCATGTGAACCCAAAATAGCATTGAACAATAGAAAAGCAATCAACCCGTACGCTTTCCGACTACAGGTAAACAACTCACCTAACAATGAATACAGAAAATATTGTCGTTGTTTTAAAGTATCCCCACTGTACGCTGTCGTATCAAAATGCGAAGTGCTTTGCTATGGATAACATGTAATTATGTATGATGGAATGCGCTTGTTGTAAGGACAGTTAAAAAAAACAAAACAGACGGCGCCATTTAAAAGGGGATGTTAAAAATAAAAGTAAAAACTTATTTAAACGTGATCAAAAAGTGTAGTTAAAACAATATTAGTAATAGTGCTGTATTATGCTTGTTATATATAATTTTGTAAGCGTGACGTGTTTGATTATTTACAGTAGTAGCTGAACTTGAACTTGAAGAGGTTTCTTTGATCATTATCTATTTTTTAGAGAAACGCCATACAAATATGTGTAATTTAATGGAGTATATTAATGAAATAGCAAGCAATTGACTAACTTCAAATAATATCAGCCAACCCCCAATCCACAAAATATAAAAAAAAGAGAAAAAAGTGAAAAAAAGAAAACAAATTGGCCGTAAAAAAAAAAGACTTTGCATTGAATAAATGTTCAATTCTCAACTCCGAGGGAGAGGAATAGGTAGACTACCCCCAAGACCTCCTGTCTCATGTGTTTATTATTTTGTGGTTCTCTTTATATATCACAGACGGATGTGGGTTTGTTTTCCAGATATGCCTACAATTTTGTTTTTTAATTATCATAATTTTATTAAAATTATAACATTTAAAAAACAAATCCATTTTTTCTCTGTATTGTTTTCAAATTGGTAATGAATTAAAGACACAAGAATAATACTGAATTATATGCACACACAACTATAGCTCAATTAATAAATAGGCCTAATATGTTGACTTACCTTAGTTTTCATCAGTGGAGGTAAAACACAGCACAGACTCCGTATTCCGTTGGTAAAACCGCGAACGTGTCCAGTCCAAAAACAGAACAGATAATTTTAAATTGCTCTTCTTTGATCACATAATTTAATCAATATTCCTGCAAGACCGCATTTGCTAACGCCTCCATCGCATTTTTAAACAGCCCAGACCAAGTCTGAGCGTGGAGGTGTCACGAGGGTCACGTGACCGGAACATGGCATTGTTTATTTTAGGTGAGGTGAAGTATTTTTTATACGGGTCCACATCAAATTTGGTTCGGACCCGTCTCCCCCGGGTCCAACGTCCTAAGACTAGGGCACCGAACCCGGGGCAGAGGTTAGTGCTAGTAGGAGACTCGAAACCCGCTGCTTTTTTCTATAAACAGCAAGGGATCTTTTATATGCACTATCCCACGGACAGAATAGCACATACCACGGCCTTTGTTAAACCAGCTGTGGAACACTGGTCGGTGTAAGTTGTATACACCTACCCACTGAGTCTTGCGGAACACTCACTCTGGGTTGGAGCCGATACCGAGATTAAAAATCCCATACCTCGACTGAGATTGACTAGTGGTACACAACTGGTTTATCAAAGGCCGTTGTATGTTCTAGCGTCAGTGGGATTGTGCATATAAAAGATCCTTGCTGCTTATTGACAAGAGTAGCCACATTGTGTGACGGCAGCGGGTTTCGGATCTCCTACTAACACTATAATCCGTCATGGATAGACACCACATGAAGCTGTTGTGTGTCCTGAACTGCGTGCTTGAACTTTAATTTGATACATACACGAGAATAAGTACGACTAACAAAATGAATGAGTGAAAAATATTTTCGTTTTATTTGTTTTTTAAATAATAATAATAACAATAATAATAATAATAAACTGATATATAGTATTTATTAGAAAATTATTTTGAAAATAATACAAGATATTCTACTTGTGTTGCATATCCTGTCCCATCGGTTTGGACTCGAATTTAGTTTAAATAGGCAAGGAATTTGTTTTGACTTTTTTTTAAACCAGGAATGGCAATACTGGACACACGGGAGGGCGGGTAGGGGGTTTAACCCCAGCCTTTTGTTTTTCTAAGAAATGATTTTTCACAATTTCGTATATAAAAAGGAGAAAATGAGTAGAAATGGATGCTTACATATTTAGGTTCTCCGTGGTTCCCCACATAATTTAAATAGTTATTGTTGTATCTCGCTGGAAAATGCCTTAAAATGGGAAAACGAAAACATTCGCTCTTTTAACACCCCCCCACCCCCCTCTTGTTAAAAACAATGTCCGCGCCTGAATAGGTGTCTGAATTCTATTTTTAAAAAATTAAAATAAAGAAGTATTCAAGTTTTATTGGTCTTTAGAAAAACAAAATCAGTATAATATCTATTAATACTACTAAATATTTTGAAATCACTTTTAAAGGCATATTCCCACAAAATTTAAGGGTCTTAATATTGATTACGAATGAAACTTACATGCATTTGTGATACTAGATCTCGATTTTAAACCACGCAAGACGTTTTACCTGAACCATGGTATAGGGAATTCCATGTCGAGTTTATGGTTTATGATTTATTTTTCCGTGAGCATAATTCATTATTATTTGTAAAATACTGATAATAAGCGAGAAGCGGTGGTTATGTAAGCAGTTGAATGAACTATTTCTATGGACAAATTAAATGTTTATATTTAAAATTAATTCTTTGTTTGGAAATTAATTAGGTCAAGGATCTGTGGGAGTATGCGTTTAATTTGTGTTT
>JAULBS010036109.1:0-24106 GCA_032355785.1 Symmetromphalus regularis
GCAGCAAGGGGTCTTTTATATGCACCGTCCCATAGACAGGACAGCACATACCACGGCCTTTGATGAACCAGTTGTGGGTCACTGGTTGGAACGGAAAATGTCCCAAACTGCAAATGGGTCCACAGAGATCTATACTTAAAATTGCGTCAGACTGGCATTAGTGGCAGTCCTCCTAATAATATTTATTTGTCAGTTAAATTTAAAAAAACAGCAGTCTACGAGTAGGCCTATATTTAAAATGACATTATCTGGCCTTGGAGTCCGTAATAATCCTGTTGGTAAATCTTCATAATATGCTTGCGCATCAATGCAATTTGAGTGCGCAATATTATAGGCCTACTAGTGATGTTAAATTAGTTCTTTTCACTGATTTATTTTAAAATATTTATATTATTTTACCACAGTATGACCCTCAATAGCCAGCAATTTATTTTAAAAAATTATTATTATTATTTGTTCCTTGGTGTCGTCAAACAAATATTTTTATGTATCTATTAAGATGTGGAGGTGGGGTTAGTTCTTCATATCCTCAAATTCAATTATTTAATGGGTATATACATATCCTACATTCTAACAAAAGTACGCATATTTTCCCATGAAGACATGGTATACATGAAGATCTTGCAATTTATTATGGTTGGTTTAACTAAGAGTGTTTTCGTTTACTCAGACACGTTCCAAATCGTTTGAGAGACGGTGACTGGGCACAACACGTAGGTCCTGTAAGTACACTTTGTGTGCACATTTTTCAGGAGCGGATCCACTTGGGCTTATAAATGGATCTTTTTCTTTCACATACCCCCTTTCCCATAATTCAAACTGAGTCCAGCTAACCGAGGTAATAGGGAAATTCCCACTAGCTACTGCCAGTAGGAACATTTTATTCTAATAATACATTATGTAATTCGTGGAGAAAATATTGTATAGCAATGTTATTTGAAACAGATGATACTTTTGGTAAGCGCATGCGCATTTTCACATTTTGACTTCCATGTTTGTAGCCGTTTTGACTCCTTAGGTGCTGATTATTTGGACTATTAGTCGGATAATAATATAGCAGGATGGGGATGAATTGGATGCTGAATATATGTTTGCTTTTATCCTTAGCATTTGGAATAAATGGTATGTATAACATTCAGGATCCCGATTCCTTTGTATTATGTTGATAACTGCCCGAGTTCTATGCCATTGCTCGATCATCGGGCCGATGGGGGCTAACCCAAGGTCGGCCCAATCAGCTGATCATGAATGTCTGTTTTGTTGACATCATCATGGCTTTGTCACAGTGTTGTGCAATGATTCTAGAGTTTTTCTAAAATAAAATCCTTATCAAGTACCTGGTTGTTTTTAAGATTTGTGTTCATTTAATGTGGCTAAACATTGGAGTTGATGAACAGAAAAAAATGTTTTATTTTTAATAAGGATAACCAACTGTCAAAAAATATACAAAGGAATTGACATTTATAATCACGAGGTTAATGACCAAAACAATGCCACAGAACAAAATTGCTAATTAGTCTTGAGAAAACTGTGTTTTCACTACTGTATTGTAAGGGGTACCAGACATTTCACCCCCACGCCAGTTTACCCCCCCCAAGTCAGTTCGCCCCCTACCAGTTTGCCCCAGACAAAGTTGCCAGTTCACCCCATGATGAATGCCAGTTTGCCCCAAAATGAATGCCAGCTGGTATGATTGTTACATGTACATAGAACAGTTGATGATGTATTTGTTTATTTGCAGGTTCGCCTACACTTACGATTCGTCCTGTGTACCGAACATTGTACTTGATAGCGCCAGCCACGCTCAACATGAGCTGTGAATTTGACCATGAGACGAAAGACAACAAGACTATTGCATGGAGTAGGGGCAATACTAATGCAAATGAGCTTGGATTTACAGTATATACTAAAGAAAAATTTAACACAGACTTAAAACAGTATGAACAGACAGCGTACTGTCGGAAATCTGTGACATCACTTGAAGACCGCGGAGAGTATTACTGTAAGCGAGACGGAGTCGCTTCGAAATCTATTTTTGTAGAAATTATTAATGGTAAGTGATGCTGTTGTGTACATGTAGTTTTATAGAAATTATTAACTGTAAGTCAGGCCAGTATATAGTTACATATTTTTCACATAAACTACATGTACGGAATGTGCATTTTATGTCACCCATAGTATGTGAATAAAGCTAAAAATTGCACATTGCTGCCTGGTGACCTAAATTTTGTGTTTATAGTACTTAATACAATAAAAACTAAATTTGGGTTGCCAGATAGGCCAATCAACGTACGGTTTTTCAAAGTACAATACAGTGTTCTCCAACCCATATAAGCAGCTTGTACGCCTGCCAAGCTGAGAATTTATGCCGCCAAGCTGCCATGCCGAAAAAAAGACTGTCAGTTCTATTCACCTATCGCTATACATAGTCTATACTTGGACTTTGAGTCAGACATCAAAGGAATGTCGTGCCTCTTTCTAGCTAATAATTCCAATGCCTATGCA
This sequence comes from Symmetromphalus regularis, assembly GCA_032355785.1. Lineage (NCBI taxonomy): Eukaryota > Metazoa > Mollusca > Gastropoda > Neomphalida > Neomphalidae > Symmetromphalus > Symmetromphalus regularis. Next base: position 2,506 of record JAULBS010036109.1, read on the forward strand.
TGGTTTCATTTGTCACTGTTAGCATGCAACTTACCGCGAAATAGGTCATTTGTCATCGCCCGTAAGATGTCACGATCATTATTTCCTCATTGCCTGTAAGACGTTACAAACACTCTTGCCTCAGTGGCAGTATTAACATAATTTAACGCCCGTTACTGTTGACTACATTTTAACAACAGAATAAACATTTCGGTCTGTAAGAATGCACCACTGAACTCTGGTAATTAAAATACAAGTAGGATGGCAACAAATCAGTTTAATTGACCTCTGTATATTTATAATTCCTCCCCAGTCCCTCCAAACAGCATGTATAATGGAACAAAGTTTAGCAGTTATGTACAATAACCAGTAATCACCGGTCGTGAAACTGAGTTAGTCACATAATGACCAAGATGGCGGGAAATAAATTATTTTTTTAATTCAGCTTGAAATAAAACAAGTACTTTTTAATTATTATTTGTCAAACATATAATATATCACACTCAACAACTAAATAATAATTTTTAAAATGTTTTATTTATATTTTGAATGCATTTCTGCACTCCAAGCTTTGAAGCAAAATATAAACAATTGGTTGTATTAAAAGTTAAAAATCACGTGTGCGGCCGTTTTCAATCCGGATTTCTTTGACATAAGATTTACAAAAAAATTCTGATGAGATAGGGTGTCTACTATCCACCCTTGTGGTCCCCGCTCTCTTGTTTGTGAGTCCCATTGCCTCACATGTCCACCAATCTGGTCCTAGAAAAGTTGGTGAACACTGGCAATATACTTGTAACAGTTTTCAGTAAACTTAGTGTAACTCAATAATTACTTTGTAGGTGAGTCAAAATTGTAATATGACACGCACGAATCAAAAAAAATCTGACAACAGAGCTAAATATGGTGTTTATATTTATAATGACAAACAACTACATAGTGTTGAATTGTTTTGTTGTAATATGTAATGTGTTTATTTTTAAAGTTACAGCGTAGAGCTAAATAATGTGTTTAATTTTAAATTGACAACTCAAAGGTACATACTGTTTTTATAGAGCTAAACATTGTGTTTATTATTACAACACAGAATTACGCATACTCGGGTTGTTTATTTTTATTGTTAACACAGTTACATATTGTTTATTTTTATCTAGTGACCACACAAACATTTATTTATTTTTGTAGTGACGACACAGAACTACATCTACAAAAAACGAGAGCCCTCTGGCAGTCTGCAGTGCTCTCCTACAATAAAAACAGGAGTGGATCTCAAGTTTGAGCTTAGCTGGGAGAGAAAGAACAAGAAAGATGTCACGTCTGTCACTGTGATTGATGGACTGAAAGATCGTGTTACTATGCATGCCCATAACCACACTTTGGAGATTAAGAAACCAGGTGGGTATTAAGCCTTTCACACACAGCACCCAAAAACATGTTTTTCCCAAACAGAAACATGCTTTCAGCAATTTTCTTTGCCGCGTGCATTGACAGAAAACAGAAAACAATATTCAGCTAAACGTGTTTTGCGAAACAAACATGCTTGATTTGCAAAACACATTTAGGTGTTTTATTCAGACTTGTTTCGCTGTGTGTATTGCCTGCTAAACAAAAACAAGCTCCTCGTGTGACATTAATCAAAGATGAAACGAGTAGCAGCCACTTCTTTTCAAAATGTTGATATCCAGTATTGACATCATGTGTTGTTTTTTTCACTGTTTTTTTGTTTTGGGGTGTGCAAGTAAAAACTGTACCTTGAGTCGACTGCCTGGTTAGCCAAACATTTTGCATGTAGTATAATGTTTGAACGTCCAAAAACATTAGCTTTGATAAAAATTCAATTGACTGACTTTCAAGTGTGTAAAACCAATAGTGTCTTCCAGTGAATCGTGAAGACCACCAGTCTATTAAAATAAGAAGTATTCAGAATACTCTTGATAGTTGATTTTGTTTACTGTCATGTATATATGTACTTAGGATATAAGCCTAGATGCTCTTTCTCCTACTTGTTCATTGTTAGAGGTTGTATAACAATAATCTGATCAAAAGAATGGTGATGACAGGTTTTTAAAGTGCAATATCAATTTTCTGTTAACGTTTACGCAGGTGAGAAAGAATGAAGACATTACTTGGCCAAATGGCAAATCATAAAAAATGACAAAGTCTGCACACCCTATGACTGTGCTTGCAAACACCTACCTGATTTCTTAACAACTTAACCTGACAACGTAAACTGTTATACGGTTACTGTAAAGTGAGGTCTGTGCATGTCAGGGACCAGAAAGCTAATACTTTAAAAATGAAATTCACCATGCAGATGTGGAATAAATATAAATTTTTATGATTTTCTCATCAAAATATGTTCTTGTCTCTTTGTTAGGAATTAACGTTAAAAATGAGACATCAAAATTATATTTAATAAATTGGTAGCATGAAGACAAGTGGAGATGGTCATTCACATAAAAACTTTGACGTTACAAGAATGTCATCAGGTTACTAGGAAATGCTTTCTGCACATTACCACTGACTGATTTCTAATCATTAAACATTCCTTGCCCTGATTACACTGTTATAGAATATCTCTAAACAGATATCTTTCTTTCTCTGTTTTTTAATTGCAGTTTCTTCATTATTAATGTAAACTTTTTTCCATTTCAGTGCGAGAAGACTGTGGTGATTACACTTGCGTGTTTACCTTTGCAAAGGGAAAAACTGATGAACAGAGAAGAACTGTCACCGTTCCATTCTACGGTAAGTCACAGTTTATCAACATTGTTGTCGGACTGTTGATTTTACTTAGATATGACAGTTTTTCAAATGCAAGTTACATGTAAGCTACAAAAACTGGGTCATATTTTCATAAATTAAAAAAAGATACCGGCCTCGGTAGCGCAGTGGTTGAGCTGTCGATCTCACAGTTGGTAGGTACAGAGATCAAATCTCTGTCAAGGCATGGGATTTTTAATCTCGATACTGCTCCAAGCCACAGTGAGTGCTCCGCAAACACTCAATGGGTAGGTGTAAGTGACTTACACCTACCAGTGGTCCACAGCTTGTTTATCAAAGGCAATGTTCTGTCTGGAAAAGCGCTTATAAAAAGATTCCTTGCTTCTAATCAGAAACAGTAGCATATGTAGGACGGTGGCAGGTTTTCTCTAAAGACCATGAGTCACAGAATACCATATATCGGATACCTAATAGCTGCTGAATAAAACAACAATGTGGTGGGGTGTTAAACAAACAATACTTTCCTTTCAAGGGAATTGGAAATATTTCATTTCTGCCCCTGCAAATACGAATAAGTATGAAATGAAACATCTGTGCAGTAGGAAACCATCAACACACTGTCACTACCAGCACTGAGTGACCTTTTTGGCATTGAACATGTGTAGGACATATCAGACAATGTCAGCAGCATACAGAAAATATGGCAGTTTTAGGTGCTGTTTTATTGGAATGGTACAGGATACTCCCAAATATTCATTGGACATTTGATATGGATCACGCCTCTAATGATGGTTTAGAATTGTGCTGCTTTTACATGTCACAAATATGTGAAGGTGGCTATGTAATACAATATAACCGAGTTCCTGTTATACCATTTATCTTAAAATGATCATTTTCAATTCATTGTCACGAGTGAAAGCTGGTAGGTGACATGTACATAAAACAGTTGATGATGTATTTGTTTATTTCTGTAATAAACTCTACTCATGCTTCCCATCTAAGTCTAGTTTGGCTATAATAGTATACTGTGACATAAAAGTTTCAAGGCAATGTTATGTAATGTCACTACTATTACTATATTACACTGTTTCTATTGTTTTGTGTCAGTTTGAAAATCCCGTACTTATTTTGAACAGTATAAATATTTCAGCCGCTCCATTCGTGAAGAGATTTGACAAGTCTAAGAACCTGATCCAGGGCGATCCACTGAACTTGCATTGCTCCGTGGTCGGCCACCCCACACCCAGCATCATGTGGCAGAAGGACGGCATTCTGATCTCCAGCCTAAACAAGACAAAGATTGACATTCAGGACAACAAGGAGTCTGGACTTAAAAATGGAACTCTGCACATTGGATCAGTGGAGTTTGAAGACAAAGGAATGTATGCATGCTTTGCTATCACAGATATGTTCAACGCTTCTGCTAACAGCACCATCCATGTTAGAGTCAAAGGTAATAGTGAATGCAGTATTTACTCGGCTACAGTAGCAAGTAATGCTGGCAATTCTTTAACTAATAAAACACCACACTTGTGTTTAGTTAATATATACAGTCCTCAAGAAAATCTAGTTGTTACGTAAAAAAATATTGTACTCATATAGAATCATGACATCACTTAATAATGTCATGAATCTCCCTGATTATTGTCGTTTAAAATTATTATCACAGCAGTACTTGAATTTTTAAAAAAAGAAAAGAAAAAAACTCATTACTTCCCTTTGGACAAATTACGTTACCTGTATTTGTTGCCCAACTGAAATATTTCTGTACGCAGGAGTCGGGCAATGGTATTTTTCCTTCCCTACTGTATATATTACAACTTATGTATTTTCAATCATTCGTTACTCATTTACACTCATGGAGTCTATTTGAAAATGAGCTCTTTGTAACATAAACTGTATCACATAGAAATTCATTTAGTAATCACTATCACATGTACACAAAATATGTTCTGTCATTTCAAAATGTTGGATTTGATTAGTACTGTGTGAACTGGACATTATCATATCTGTGATTTTCTTTTCCAGATAAACTTGCTGCTCTGTGGCCATTCCTTGCAATTGTTGCTGAGGTTGTTATTTTGTGTATCATCATTTTCATCTACGAGAAAAAACACGCCAAGGCTCAAGAGGAAGACGACGCTAACTGTCAAGCAAGCAGGTTGGTTGTAAACTAAGGAAAAAAACTTGTTTTACTCTTGCACATTTTGTACACTAATATTTCTCTTAGCTTTTAATGTTACCTGTGTACAACAGATTTAATACTGTTTAGGTACCAAGTATGCCTTATGTTGCAGAATAACATTTTGAGGGCCTTGTAATTTTAAATATTTTGAGTTTGACAGATTGTGTTGAGTGAGAACCGTTCTCCAAATTCCACTTTAAAAAAGCATGAAATGTCTAACACCGAATAGTATAATTCTGTCTCCTGTTTGGGAAACTTCACAATGTTTGCATTGGGATACTGGAATGGTTCATTTTTTTGAATTGCCAACCAATCAGACTCACTTTGACAGCATAATTTTTTTTCTTTTTTTTTCTTTATAGTTTACAAAAATTCCTAATCATATTTACATGCTTCTAATTAATTTAAAACAAAATTATTTTGATATAAAAATCATAATTAGTTGTATCATTTTCTATGTTGCTTTAACTGCATTACAATGTTTTTCACTTCAGTGCAAATGCAGCGGACACAAAAGGAAAGGAAGTTCGCCAGCGGAACGTGCGTGCCTGATCGCCATATTCATCCAGCACATACTGCCAGAGCAGATCAATCGCTCCTCCCACCCCATAGTAAAGTTTGGATCTCAGTCTGAATTATTTCACTTGTTGCGAGACTCCAGTCGGCTCCACAATTGTTTATTTTCATCTTTCGTGTATATCTAAGAAACATTTTAAAATTATTGTTTAAACTGTGGAGTAGATTGACCAAATGAATATTCCATTTGTTATGAAACCATATTTTAAAGCATACATTATTTTATTTTTAATCAGTATTTAAAATATTTGCATTTGTTTTTTCTAATTGAACCAGTATGGTTTAGTTGTCTTTATGGATAATATTGCAAAAAAAAATTCAGCTCTGTAAAATAATAAACAGTACTTAACTTTACCAAGATAAATGGTACCCGTTAATAGTTTTATTATAATTTAAAAGAAAATGTTTAAAACCATATTTCAATTTTTTTTAAATTTCTTTTCTATAGTGCTGGCTAGATTTTTAAATATTTTCATTAATCATATTGATACATCTTATAAGTTTCTTGCGGAATTCATATTTTTTAAATTTTCATCAATATGGAAGAAAAAGCAAAACAGATTGATCTGAATACTGTAGGTAGTGTTCACTTTATCGTGTGATTTTCATAACAGTTGTTTGCCCTGCTCCTATTTGAAGATAATTGGTTGGCTAACTATTTTGATTATTTTCAAATGTTCATTTAATAGCCTGAGTTGGTATTTTAACAGTGGTGCTTGGTGGAAGAAGTGATTTGTTTTCATTCCTATGATGGCTTCCCAGTATGCAGTGCGTGTGACAAAACAATTCCTCTGTGATGATATCCCAGTTGAACTCATGTGATAATCTCTTAATATTTAAAATTGATGGTAGCACTCTTCTGTTGGTAGCCCACTTTTGTTAGTAGCTCTCTTTCAGGGTTCAATATTCATTATTTTAGGGGCTTTGCAATTTTTGCCTCAAGTCGCCTTGGGATGAGGATGACTCATTGGGTATAAGAAACAGCAATTTAAAAGTTGTTTATGTAGAATGATTGTGAATACTATGGTGTAACCATGAGGTTCAAGCCCTGCTCAGGCTTGGAAATAATTCTTTTTGTCCTGCCAGTCAGAATGTCCTGTATCAGTACATTTATGCTAGACATTAATGAAAAGGTTCTGATATAAATTGTAAAAATGCATATACGTTAAATTTTTATAGTGTATGTTTTTGTTTTTTTAATGTAATTCAATATCTAATATTAAAGCACATCGTCGATTTTACACAGAATGTTGATTTTCACTAGAAAGTTAATAAAACACTAGCATCAGACAAAATAACTGACAGTTAACTTTGACTTCCAAAAATGACAGATTTGTACTGAAGGGTGTCGGTGATCGGCTCTTTATTTCCAGGTCTGCTGTGGTATTTGTATCTTTATATTTAAGTCCTTTCATTTTTAGTATCTTTCTCCATTTATTAGTATCCTGTTTTATCTCTTCTGTTTCGTATATCTCTCTGTTAAGGGCTTTCTCATGATGCTGTTTACTGTAATGACTGGTAGTGTGTGATTTTTGCCTCGCATAACATCACAACTTGGTGATTTCGTTTGATAAAAACAGTTTGTATTTGATTATGCAAAAGAGAAATGTAGTCAGTACATCTTCCTAGCATCTTGTAATATAAGACTGAAATTGTTAAGATTTGTGCATTCTGCAAGTCAGTATTTGAAGTCCATCTGAGAAAACCCATTTATGCAGGTATAATTATCCTTTTATTTGAGTATATGTTAAGCAATATCTAAGCATTATCATTTCAAAAATAGCAAAGCAAATGGCATTTTAAGAATATGAGTATTGTGCAATTTGTTTTTAAATGACCATCCCAGGCATTAAGTTTATTGTTAATGTAAGATAGCAAGGGACAGTTTCTGTTGTGATTTGTTTTGTTATCGGATAGTATGACTTTAACGTGCAGTAAATCAGAGGTAGTTTTTAAAACTGAAAAACGTTGATCTTGGAGACTTGAAACGAATATAGTTCGGTATTTGGAATATAGGCTACTCTTGGGCATTCTAATGGGCAAGTCGATCCATTGCAGTTTCACAATATTTATGTCCCATACTAAAATATTTAGTTCGGCAATCAACTACCACATTTTTGACAGTTCATCGATAGCAGATACCATTTTAAAATTATGTGCCTAAACATTCAAAATTGGTGTTGCCAGATAACCAACTTTTTGTTTATACCTGAATTTCAAGTGCAAATCCTCTTAAAACTGCTTCTCAGATAACTGATTTGTCTTTAAAAATGGTTACCTCCATGTTGATAAACAATCCTTGTGAAATTCATAACTTTAAATTTATCGACGAACATTTACTGTGTGCATGTGAATCATACTCTTTGATATCAAGTGTACTGGTTACAGTGTGTGTATTTTTCTGTTGAACAGGGTCTGTACTAACAATTCTGTAAATTCTGTTTATATTAATATACTTATTATTAAAATTTTGTTTTTATGCACATTGTATGTGTGTGTATCTATCTATACTCACACGTACAGATACACACACACACGCATGCACACACACACACACAGTGTAGGGTTGGCTGTTTACGGTATTTCCACAATATCTCAGTTCTACGTCAGGTTCCTCAACATTTAGTGGTTGACCACAAGTATTGTTCTGTTGAAGTTTGTAGATTTAGGTATTAAAGATCAAGTTAAAACTGGGTTGTCTGGGATGGTATTATAACTAACATTTCTAGGATATAGTTTTTTAAAATGTAAATGGGTGTTGAATTAAAGCATATATTTGGTTACTATAATGTCAAAATATAGAGGGATAATACAGATTTGAGTTGGTCATTATACTTTAGGATTCATTTTTTGTTGTATGTTTTAAAAAGTGTAAAATGAAAAAAATAAGAATTGTCCAGCATAATGTTAGATATAATTCTTCTGGTGGTTTATTCTTTTGTTTTTTCATTTTGTGGGATTTGTTCATTGTTATGTTTTGTAAATGTAAATACGTGTTTTATTGATTTGGGTATTAAAAGGTCAAAATAAAAAATCTGGTATTCTTTTTTATGTAAAAGAGAAAGTTTTTGATAGATATGTGCTCTATTACATATTAATGGTATCCGTCTGTAAATTTAATTCTGATAAGCCATGGTTGATAACCTTGTATGCTGTGTTGTAAATATTTCTCTCAATTCTGATGGCAAAAATGTTTTTTGATTGATTTTTTCTTAACTTTGTAATCACATGAAGATATCTTACTAGAAAGTTACTTTTATTTCTAATCAAACATAAATAATTTTACTCATATTTGTTACAATACTCGAGAATATATTTAGAAACACTTTTTCAGATTTTCTTAATACATTGTGCAGTATGTAATGTTTTTCACTTTGAGAATTTTGTAGCTTTAATAGTTCATAAAAATGTATGTGTGTATATTTGGAGAAATAAAGTATTACATTTTCAAATTTCTATGCTATTTCTAGGTGTAAGTAACCAGTCATTTTGTTTTAGTTTAATATTGTCCCTTTTTTATATAACTACACTTTTCATCCAATTGCACTTTTCATCCTAAGTACCTGTACGTTCATTACTTAAAATTGTAATTAGATCATGAATAAAGTGAAATGTGTGGATTACTTTGTTTCATAATTAAATACTATTTCACTTAGAAGAAAAAAAAAAGCTTTTGTGTGACTAGTAGGATTTGATTTTGTGTGAATGTGTTTCATGATAGATGGATGTACAAATGTTCCAAACCCTTACTTAATTTCATTCTATTTTCTTTCATTATTTTTTCACCTCTGGTACTTTCACGCATGTTCTCTTTGGCTGTAACTGAGCATGCCTTAAAAATCCTGATTATAACGTGAATTAGTCTGAAAACTTCAAATAAAGTAATCACTGTCATCTTCATATTTTAAAAAAGATTTGCTATAAAATTTAATTCTTTCGTCATCTACGTACATGTACTAATTTTATCAATTCATGTTTGTTACAGTTTGTGTGGTTCAGACATTTGTGAGATAATGGTTGCTTGTAAACATGTTTTGAAAATGTGTGAGTGTATTTGTTATATAAGGGTAGTATTGGAGCACATTAGAAAATTAATAGTGCCTAGGGGATAGAAGTAAGAACTTTACATGTATCTACAACTTCATAATCGCATGCTAATGAAACTTGTTTATATGTATATGTATTATTGCTTTATTACTTGACAACCTTTCGCATGATTTTGTCTTTTGTGTAAAACAAACCAGAGCACGAGGGTAGGCTTGATTTAAAATTTTAAGATGCAATTTTTTTTTGCTGGGTGGTGTGCTTAGAAATGTACGAGTAGTGGAAACATTGCTTGCATTTGTGAATTTGTTAAATTGATGACTATAACACTTACATGATATTATAAGCAGTGATCCCAATATGATTAGCAGCAACAGAGCTGGTTGGAACTTTCAGGTGCAGGTTGGGTACCACCGGTCCTCACCACTGCAGCTAGAACCCTGTCTGTACCAATTCTTAAGACTGAATTGCTTAAATGATCTCTGGCCCAGATTGGTCTCAGTATTCTTAGTTTTTCTATGATAGAAGCCAAGTTGATTAATAATGTAGTGTGGTAACACCATCCATTTTATTTTACGGTTTTTTTTTCAAGAACAATATATTCTTTAAAAATGTTTTACCATCATTGAGATGTATTATCTTTATTACTGGTAAATCATCTCGTCAACACTGTTTCAGTATATACTACTTTACTTTTGATAGGGATATTTAAAATTAAATGTCAAGTGAAGTAATGATAATAGCATTTATTTTAATAAAATGGATAACATTTCACTACGGAATTATAGGACATTAATGATGGCATTAATGTAATTGTTGCTATGTGTCACTGTGGTGGTATATAGGACATCCCAACTGCAGTCTTATTGAACATCTGTTAAACTGATGGCATTAATGTAATTGTTGCTATGTGTCACTACGGAGGTATATAGGACATCCCAACTGCAGTCTTATTGAACATCTGTTAAACTGATGGCATTAATGTAACTGTTGCTATGTGTCACTATGGAGGTATATAGGACATCCCAACTGCAGTCTTATTGAACATTTGTTAAACTGATGGCATTAATGTAATTGTTGCTATGTGTCATTGTGGTGGTATATAGGACATCCAAACTGCAGTCTTATTGAACATCGGTTAAACTGATGGCATTAATGTAATTGTTGCTATGTGTTACTATGGAGGTATATAGGACATCCCAACTGTGGTCTTATTGAACATCTGTTAAACTGATGGCATTAACATAACTGTTGCTATGTGTCACTGTGGTCGTATATAGGACATGCCAAAAGCTTAATCTCATGAACATGTGTTACACAAATTTAGAATGTCCAGATAATTATTTATCACACAAAATATTTTATATTCCAATCAAAAGTGGAGTAAGTACTGATGTTTCTCTTTATCTTGACCCAATATGTCACATGATACATTGTTACAGTTCTTATACAGTGTGTCATTAATAAAATACATCGGAGTAACGTGACCATATGTTGCAGCTGATGCATTATCACTAATTTTAGTTGAATTGTTGAATGTTTTGTTAAGTAAGTTATTGACTAACTGTTACTGCTGTATATATTGTTATTGTGTGTGAAGTGCTTTTGTTGTTATCTTCCAAATGTTTTTGTGAAGATTAATGTTTTGATTATACCCATGAAGTAGCTATCATTTATGATTAATACGTCAGCTTTTGTTACAGGACTGATTTCAGATTATTTTGCTTAATCATAGCGTACTTCAAAAAGAACTGCTACAAAAACAAGATAGCTTCCTATATGGCAGCTATTTTAATTTCTCCGAGATAGAGTATCGTTCAGACTTTTGGCACAGAATATTTATGACTGTTATGTAATGGTCAGTTTAAAGTTTATATTTGTGAACTTACATTTCTTTTTAAAAAACTTTTAAGGTTTAAAACCATTTAATTAATATTTTCTTTAATTTAGTTTTCATTGATCGAGGCGTTTTTAGGGATGTACAGTAATCAGTGGCGGATCCAGAAAATCTATTTATAATATGATGCCTATTCCTCAGATTCTTTAATGTTAAATTTTATTTTTTTTATTTTTATTTAAATCTGAAAATTTAGGGGGCTCGGGTGCCTGCCCCTTCCCCTTAGATCCACCACTGGTAATTATTACTTACAGTCAAGGGACATAAAAATATATAAAGGTCTTTTAAGGGGGAAATTTAAAATTTGTAGCCATTAAGAAATTAAAAACCAGAAATTTCTACTGGGTATATATTAAAAAAATAGTTTTTGTGGGATGTATAAACTTCACCTACTGAATCCATTTAAAATTATTTTTACCAAATTCAGCATCAGTTTGAAATAAATAAGTATTGTGTATACTGCCATATCTTAATTTATTAAGCAGGTTTTGTTATTTTTTAATATTCAGTGGATCTTGCCCATAAAATGGCATTACAATCAATGAATGTTGATGTAGTTACCTTTCAGAATCAGATGTAGTGTAGTAATTTACTTGACAGTATAATATGTATAGATTTATTAGCATTTTTATCAATTCCTATTTGCGTATATATTATTTTCTATGTATTGTGCACACTACATTTGATTTAATAAAAATGTGATCCACGTTAAGTTTTTTGTATTTTGTTATAGAATGAATAAAACTATCATTGTAACCATTATGGTCAATAGTATCAAGGTTAGAAATTAAGAAATTATTTTGATTTGCCTGGGGGATTAGTAGTCTTAAAAAGTTACTCGTCTCCACTAAAAATCACTAGTACCCCCATTTTAATTTAATCCATGTGAATAAAGATGCAACATGTAGTTCATGTTGAGAAGACAAATTGTATTGGTGTGACAAAGTTTTTTTTATTTATTTAGAACTCTTAAAAGGTGGTGTAAAATATAGGTTTGATTGGTAATTTATCAATCTGACATTTACTATCTCAAAGTAATACAAGATTGGGGAAAAAAATGTACTGGCCCAGGGGACTAGTGTCCGTAAGGATTTACTTGCCCCCCAGTAATTTTTACTCTCCTTTGGCAAGCATTAATTTCTATCAAACAACATAAATATATATATAATGGTATTTCCAACACTACCTATTCGTTTTTTGTTTGTAAGAGTCCTTTTCACATCATCTTTACCACAGACTGGGGATTGCAAAAAAATAACTACAAATCTGCTTGCTTTATGTAATTTAATTGGCTAAATAAATACAAGAATATTTACAAAACACGAAGGACGTTCCAGTCTTTTAATCATCCAGTGAACAGGTTGAGGATTTAATATTTGAATTTGAAGCCATCAACAATTTCATCATAATTGTGGTCGTCGCCGACTGGATGTTCTCAGACATGTCTGTATAGATGATTCATGAAATGAGTCCTTCAAAAATACATTTCAGAACCATAAAAAATATAAATTATCAAAGGTACAGCCCCAAACTTATGTTGATCAGCATGTAGTGAAGCAAGAACCAAGTTTGTTTAGCTGCAGAATATGGTAGTTTCTAACCATATATATGTGCAGTTCTCTAATATGGAATGAATCCTTGGAAACGTGATGCAGCAATGGGTTTGGCATCCGCTCTGATGAGAACATTTCAGAAATATTCACTTTTTTGTTCCAATCTGTGTTGGTCTAATGAACAAATTTGCTATCTGGGCAAAATCTCATCAACTGGAGCATATAAGCCCATTATGACACCTTCTGCAACAATGTCTGGTAGAGTACCTGAAATAATGAGCAAAATTAAAGTTCATTGTGATTATGGAGAGTGCCGAACTGCCACTCTCCTAAATATTGTCAAATCCAATGCAAATTACCATATACACAAGGAAATAATAATTTTTAAAATGTTTTTTAATCAAATAAAAAAAACTGGAAATATATATTATACTCAGGGACGGCGTAGACGATACAGCTGGTACGGCCATGGCCATACCACTTTTTCAAGAGGTACATCCTGGCCGTACCACTTTTTTCTTCTTTAAAAATTTAAATGTAGATGTTGTCACTGATCGTTGAACTTCCCCAAGCAAATTATAAACCACTACCACAATAAAAACAACAACATTGGATGTCATTGTTAGTGACGTCACGTGTGCCCAGTCAGTGCTGTCAATCTTGAACCATACCACTATTTTTTAGACTGCCACCCATGTTACTACTCTGATAACTAGATGCTAATGAAACTGTATTTATAAATTTAATAGAATGTTTTAACCAACAGTGAAATATGGTACCTACCATTGGTATTGTCCTGGAGGAAGGCATCTGAAGCAAACGCTATCACAGGTTGATGTGTGATTTTAGTCTCCTGACCAAGTTTGTCCAGAGAGCTATAATAGGGATAATATTAAATGTTTAAGTTACAACAGCTTTTTTAAACATTAAAGTTAATTAATTTTCCGATTAGCAGCAAGGGATATTTTATAATATTATGTGCTTTCCTACAGACAAATACAATGACCTTTGATAAATCCATTGTGGACTACTGGCTGGAATTCAAAATAGTACCAATAAAAATTAGAATTAATTTCCTTAAGAGATTTTTTTTTAAAGTATATAGCAATATTTTTTTAATAAAGCAATATTACACAGTGAGAGCATGCCTTTGTCTATATTTTGTGTTAGTAATACCAAAAACGTCATTGTAGCTGTACTTACTCAAAACTACCTGTTTCAAGATTGATATTGAGAAACTTTAACAATGGTTTAGGAAGAACTTCATTGTCCAGTGTTCCCTGTAAATAAAAGAGAAAAAGAAAGGATTGTTTAGTGATGCCCAGCACACTGAATAATCTGCTACTCTCTGATAAGGAGCAAGGTGTTGTTTATATGCACCTTCCCACAGACATGATGGCACATACCACAGCCTTTCTTATGCAAGTTATGAACCTTTAGCTGAAACAAGAAATACCCATAAATAAATAAAGAGAAAAATGAATGACTTAGGTGGACATAACAATCCTGCATATATCTTGCTCAGTAGCTCATAGAAAAAAAATCATATTATTATTAAAATCAGGCTATTGTTGTTTTATAAATTTATAAGATACTAATAGAATCTATCACATTTTTGAGTTATAGATATAATATTGGTAATTCAAATCTAATGGAGAAAATAATTTGGTGAAGGCTCACAGTTAATTAGGACCTAGCCTTATCTATATGTCACAAAAGACAAAGATAGCCTAGATGTTTTCACACTAAATTAGTAGTGAAGTAACATTAATTTTACATAGGAAATTCATTAAGTATCCATGATTTACGACACATATTTACAGGCCTAGAAATAATTATTTTAGTTCAGCTGGTCAAAATGTCTAGCATCAGTCAATTTGTACCAGACATTAAAGGAAATGTTCCTGACATACAATTTAATATGAAAATTTAAACAAAATACACAATTTAGTTTTTATGGTATATGCTTTTTATTATTTAATTCTTCACAATTTATTCAACAGACACAAGCTGCATCAAGCTGACTAAATGCAGAAATGTTATTTTTACTAGAGTAGATCTTTGAGTAAGACAGAATTTCCCAGCACCAGTAAATTAAGTACAGTTGGCAATAAATAAATAAACAAACAAATAAATATTTCTCAACCACATCTGTGTTATGATAATCCTTGACCACATTTTTAAGAGGTGGAACAAAGCAAATTCTTTTTTAATGATCATCCTACAGTACTAAAAGGTTAATTTAGGTTAGAATAATTTTATTAATCATTGGGTATTGGATGTCAAATATTTATAAATTATCACACAGTCTTCAAAAGAAACCTGCTACTTTATCCATTTGCACTAAGGGATCTTTTATATGCACTTTCATGTAGAAACACCAGCAGGTACAACAGCCCTCAGGAAAGTAATAAACACAATCATGGTTAACACTCGCTTCCTGTAAGTGGTGGGAATGGAGCTGGTGGGCTTTATGGAAGTGGAAGAGGGGGATGGTGCCTGGGGAGGAGTGAAGGCCTGCCCCACATAATTTGTTTTTTTGAAAATCCAAGGTTTTTGAAATGCCTTTTCTAGGTAAAAACCTTCAAACTATAATAGACATCCTGTGTACTTTGGTATTTTTGTGCTAAGACCATATGACTAAGTGTTATATTGATATCATAAAAAGAAATACTGGAAAAGATTATTATTTAGGCATTTTATTTCAATTTTTCGAAGCAAAAAGTGGAGTGGATAATTACAAAGGCATCCCCCTGTCCATGAAACCAATCAAAGAATATGTTCACTAAGGGGTTCGACTCTATAACCAAAGCACTTCAGGCATTTTATGATCTACCAACAGAGCTAAATCCTGTTCCCATTTAGAAAGACTAAATGTGATAAAAACCTGGAGGTAATTCTGCAAGCCTTGTCTTCTGTGTTCCAGCACTTTGTGACTCCATTTCATAACCTTCTTGGGTGGAAATTCACGAGTTCTCATGACCTTTTTCAACTAAAACAGAAAAACAAAGACACTTTTGAATAACATTCTTATTCAGATAAACAATTAAATTATTTGTTTCACAATTAACATAATAAAATTAATTTTTTGTCTCACTAATGAATAATATTATAATATAGTTAAATAATTAATATTATTCTGTTAAAAGTTTAAATAAATGTATAAATAGTTAAGTTATAATTACCTGTTTGTGCAGCTCTTCAAATTCTGTGTATCGTTTCTCTAAGCACTGCTGTCTTCCAGAAACCCAAATCTCAATACAAAAAACCTGCAACAAACATACAATTTTTAAATAAACATTTACAGGATCATTGGTAGCCAATGGAACTATGACCAATTTTATATATTTTTTTATTGGCAGGGTGGGAGATCATAAATCAGGCCAAGAAATTCAAAAAACTTTCCTTGCCGTGTCTTGCAACAATTGTGATTACAACATCAAAATAATGACATGAATGTCTGAATCATATAATGATACTATGCATTATTCCATAATTTAAAACCATCAGTTATTTACTACACCAACCTCCACACACACCAAACAATTTGTTTAAATTAAAGTTACCGTGTATGACTCATCGGCATCCTCATCTTTGACTTTTCTGTAACTTGGAATAGATGCTCTTATTAGCATTATTAAAATAAACACTTGTAAGTTAGCTCTATAAACGATATTGTTTTATTCGGATAAAAACACCCACAACGACAATGAGGAACGCAAACAATGAGTTATCTGCCCGAAATATTGATCAATGGGGCCTATTATGGGTAATTTGTGAAATAACTTTTAAAAGAATATATTTTTATGCATCAGAATTCGACTTTTTCTATTAATTTCACGTATTTATTTTAAATTTATTAAACTTTTAAATATTTACCCTATAATTATGATTAATTCATTTACTGGTAAATTATTGTTTAACCTTTATGAGGCTTCTGATTTAATCTGACGAATTAGAGTTATCTATCTTCCAATAATATTTATTTAGGATTCCATTACTAAAAATAGAACACTAAATTTAGACGGCAATCAGAAAATTGTTACTGTAACAAACACCTTTCCCAAACAAACATTATTTTCTGTCATCCATGGCAGATATGACGAGTGACTTACCATTAGTGGTACCTGTAAGTTTATACGACAAACTTTTGTAATGATTTGATTATGTATTTTGAAAGAAATTATGGTTAATTTCGCAATGCCAATGATTCCGCCGCCCCAATGGGCTATGGCCCATTCAATAGATTCATTTCACTGTCTTCAGTGAATGGCAATGCTTTTACTTTTTTGTTTTGTCAATAAATGGGTCTTTAATAAATAGTGACATTTTATTTCATACTATATTCAGTGTTTTTGTATCCATTAAATACCTGATAATATTTATTTTAAACTATTTATTGTTTTTCATTTAATTTTTTTCTATTTCTTTTAAATCATTTTTTTTTCAGGTTTCAGTTCTTGAAGAATTCTTCCAGTGTTCAATATGTCTCAACCACATGAACAACACATTGACAACTCGATGTGGTCACCGATATTGCGGAAAGTGCATTACAGAGTGGGTCGACCGCAATCACAACTGTCCATGTTGTAATGCTGATCTGCACAGTGAACAGTTAATCAAGGATGTTCAGTTTGACAGTCTTATTGGTATGTGATGATCAGGGGTGGGGGGGGACATTTTTTACCAGATTGTGTGTTTGGAAGTTTCTATGACTTGCCATTCGAGTGAATCACATCTAAACTTTGACTTGCCAGAGGCAGAGTAATTTGCGAGTTCCCCTAATTTTATAGAAAAGTGATACAGCACTTTAAAAACCTGTGTTATTGCTATTATTTTTATCAGGTTATTGTCATACAACCATTAACAACATTTCTAAAATGTATCTGCCTGTGTTTGTGCTTACTGTGTTTTTAATTAACTGTTTTTCACAGTTTCCTTTTACAGTCACTATGGTTTTAAATTTTTATTTAAAATGTTAAAAAAATTCATTATTATTATTTTAAAAATTATTTTACAGCGGTAGTTAATTCTGAGAAGGACAAAGCAGAAGCTACATACTTTGAAACTTTGATCAATACAGGTATTTTATTTTTTAAGTTTCCATTCATTGCTAAATTCTAGAATGCATCCTTAAATATTTTTAACACGTCATGCATTTAAGCAAACTTTGGGCGAAAATAACTTACTGGAAGTAGGGTGAATGATCATACACCCTGTACAAAACGTGGGGATATGAGGGGGTGACACATTCTTCTGCAGGATTGGCACCATTATAGACCCCCTGTGTACTTCGGTATATTTGTCCTAAGACCACATTGTTAAGTGTTATATTGATATACTAAAGAGAAATGCTGGCAAAAATTATTATCTAGGCATTTTAATTCCAATTTTTCAAAGCAAAAAGTGTGTGGTGGGGATAATTGTATAGGCATCTCCCCTGTCCTAAAAGTGGGGGTAGAACGTGTCCCTCTTCTCCCCCCCCATGCACCTGGGATTTATGCAAATGCATATAATAGTGGGTGTGTTGGGAAATAGAAGGGTAATGGACCAGTGTTACACAAGTGACATTAGTTAAACTTCAATTTATATTTAATAAAAAAAATAATTTATCCTAGACAATCGAAAAGCATGATGCACCGAATTCTGTGCTATTTTTGTCTTATGGATCATTTAGAATGAAACATTGCAAATGTGATGGTCTACATGTCACAATAGACATTCCGATCATCTAGAAGCAAAAAAGTGCATGGTGAAAAGGTCAAGGATGCCATTTTTCACTTTGAAAAGATCTCAAATTTTACTCTATTTTACTTGGTCTTTTGTGTTGATATTTAGCCTGTGATGATGTCACAATAACAATATGTTTTTGGGTGTAATTTTGTTATGCAGGTTAAGTGTGTTTGTCGGCTGCATTGCACACTGTTTGTTGGAGGGTATAAAATGAGTCTATTTTGGTGACTAATGTATTTTTTACTGTCACAAAAAAGAAAGGTAGGTATTTAAAAACATTTTGATTATATTTATTAAAGTACTGGACGGAACAAATTAATATTTTTAAATGACAAAATATCCATTTCCTGTTGGTATCATGCTTTTCGATTGTGCGAGGATCCTTCATTTACAGATCTGAAAACTGAAAATCATGGAAGTAAAATAAAGATCAAATTTGCTTTTGAAAGTATTTTTTAACCTCCCACATTAGGCTCCCTGAAGCAACCGAGAATAAATTTGTTTAAACTTCTTTAAAAAGTATATGTTATATACATAAATTTTATTTTTGTTTTAGCATCGAATGAATCTGATTTTACCAACAGAAAATATTCACCTGTGGAACAAGTATTAAAAAGTAAGTTTACTAAATTATTTTTTGATTAAAACTGTATGGAGTACCCATTGGCTAGGATTTTATATTGGGGGGTTGGGGGGGCACAGCTGTACAGAAATTGCTAATATGATTGCAAAACAAGCAAATATAAATGGCGGCAAGGGGGAAAGGTGTGTCTGGGTGGACATAGCCCCCTCTGATTATGCCAAAGGATCCACACTCCTTTTTAAAATTTGAATATTTTCCTCTGTATTATGTAGATCTATGTACATGTTTAATAATCTCAAGCAGTCACTAAAATGGATTTACCAACCCAATGCTAAATGATGTCCATGTGAAATATACCATAAAGTATTAATATTCTGTATTGTTTACTGATATGTCATTATTTTTTTAATTCTTTAGAACATTTAAAACAAAGTCTGGCTTCTCATGAAAAATATTTCCAGGTGAGTTTTTTAACATTATTTTTATGTCTGTCACTAGAGGCAGATGATTACTGATAGCAGAGGTTTTCTACTTTATTTTCTATTTCAATTGTGCTTTTTAAAGTTATTTTTCTATAATGGTTCAATGCCGATGACAGACCAAGCAACTGAGTTTGTGTAGTGGGTAACCAAGTTTTCTCACTGTATCATTAATATGCATAATTAAAATGTCTTTGCTGTAATTTAATGGATTGCATGAAAATGTTCAATCTGTACTAAAATATTTCCTTATAGTTATGTATTATCCTGGTTTTGTGGTGTTTTTTTTTTGTCACTTCATTCCTGTGGTTGGGACAATTTTTATAAAATGTATACTGGCTCTGTAATTAATAATTTTAAAAACAATTTGGTCTATGTAGGTCTGTTGACAATGTATGTCATACTTTTTTCTTCAAATTTTAAATTTGTATGTGTATTACTGTACACACATATGCTATTAAAAGTAAAATTATATTTTAATATTGACAGAAAAGTAATATGGAAATTATTTATTAAATTTTAAATGTGTATTTTCTAGAACTGAGATGCATCAAAATTAAACTTTATACTGCCATGTAATATATACCTGTAGATCATTAAGTTGTTACAGTATATGGCCTTAGTTCAAAAAATTAATGATTAAAATTATACAAAATATGATATATTTATTTTGATTATTTTTTGTAGGGATTAAAGAGTGATTTTACAAGACGGCTGCATTTTCTAGAAAGACAGTTGAAACAGTCCCTTGATACTCTTCAATTGGATGGCTTACCACCCTTAGGTATATTATTAACATACTAATGTAAAATATCCATATTACTAACATATCATACACGACGACATGAGGTGTGTTAGTAACATACCATATCTATATTACTAACATATACACACCGACATGAGATGTGTTAGAACATACCATATCCATATTACTAACATATCATACACACCAATATGAGATGTGTTAGTAACATACATGTACCATATCCATATTACTGACATATCATACACACCAACATAAGATGTGTTAGTAACATACCATATCCATATTACCAACATATCATACACACCAACATGAGATGTGTTAGTAACATACCATATCCATATTACTAACATATTATACACACCAACATGAGATGTGTTAGTAACATACCATATCCATATTATTTACATATCATACACACCGACATGAGATGTGTTAGTAACATACCATATTCATATTATTTACATATCTTACACACCAACATGAGATGTGTTAGTGACATACCATATCCATATTACTAACATATCATACACACCGACATGAGATGTGTTAGTAACATACCATATCCATATTACTAACCTATCGTATATACCAACATGAGATGTGTTAGTAGCATACCATATCCATATTACTAACATGTCATACACACCGACATGAGATGTGTTAGTAACATGCCATATCCATATTACTGACATATCATACACACCGACATGAGATGTGTTGGTAACATACCATATCCATATTACTGACATATCATACACACCGACATGAGATGTCCAGGGCTAAACTTTTGCGTGTATCACTGAATCCGATTCGTGTAAGAATTCGCGCGGGCGTTAAACGTCAGAATCCAAATGGATTCGCGTAAAATATTTCAGATAAAATAAAATCACAGTCGAATTAAAAAATTAGCAAAGTACTGTGTTAACTGGAATTTTTTTTTACCTAAACTGTTCTCAAGCATCCAGTCTACGCTGTTTCAAAAGCGTAGCACGATCCAGATCGCACATATTTTAATTGGAATATGAATTGTCTAACCCATACATTCTAATCAGTGTAGCATTGAGAAAAGTTTGGATTATCGA
>JAULBS010036110.1:0-10113 GCA_032355785.1 Symmetromphalus regularis
GTGTGTGTGTGTGTGTGTGTGTGTGTGTGTGTGTGTGTGTGTGTGTGTGTGTGTGTGTGTGTGTGTGTGTGTGTGGCTGTGTGTGAGTCAGGGGTGTGTATGTATATGTACACATGTGTATATGTATGTATGTAAGTATGTATGTATCAGTATATGTATGTAGGAATGAATATATACATAATACATGTATGTATCTATGAATATATATGTATATGTATTTAAGATTTTTAAAACATTATGTGTGCGTATTTGTAAATGTAAAACATTCTGGAGAAATAAAGCTATATTTAAAAAAAAAAAATTATTTAATAACTTTTGAAAGTGTATTTAAAAACTTCCAGAATGTATTGGTTTAAGGTGTAGTAATGCTGTTACTTGATGCGTCTATTACTTCAGGTACGTAACAAATGGGAAGATACCACTTCACCCAGTGACGTTGATATTAAATATTTAGACTGGGTGATTAGAAAACGGTTCCAAACACCAATACAGTCATATAGTAAAGTAAATATTTAGTGCTAGATTTAAAGTAATGTTCATAATTGAGGGGTATAAAATGTTTTTTAAAATTCCACTTGCCACTTGCCCAATAGCAAATTTATTTGTGCTACATACTGGGATCAGTGCTAAAATGGGTGTAAGTTACGTTTTTATATTTTTATAGAGACAAATTGATTTTTAAAACAGTATATAATATTGCTGCAAACTACTGAGGGGTATAAAATGTTTTTTAAAATTCCACTTGCCAATAACAATACTGTGAATATATAAGATTAAATGGGTTCATTAATCACGGATTTTCCCACCTTTTTGTACGAATCGAAGCAACTGAATATGATTAAAAACTACTTAAACATATTTATTGTATATTTTTATTTGATTATAAGTATTATCTATCGCCGTTTGTGTACAAATAAAAAGGTTTGTATAGCTACTAATGTAACCGTAAAGAATAATTAAACTTTGCTAATAACCAGTCACAGACGGTAAATAATAATAATAATAATAAACCGCCATATTTACGTCTACCAGAATCCGTCTGCTAGAGTAGTCACGTGATTACGCCAAAAACAATACCTGTGTTTTTTCGGTAACCCGACCGACTCCACTTAAAAGCTGCCAACCATAAACATTTTTCTTTTCCATAAAATTTTAAGTCGTACTTTCGGTAATTTTCGGTCGTTTCCGGTTGTTTATTCCGTACCTTTCGGTTATTTTCGGCCGTTTTTAGGGTAACCGCTTCCTGTATGCAAAACATCAACATGGCTACAGCTATCTTGTTTGTCCATGTGAAGAAATGCCCGCTATAACCAGATATTAAGTCACAACCATTACTAAAGGATTCTAAACATGACCAAATGTGGAAAGTAAAGCATTAATTATTCTACTTCACACATAATATTAAATTAAATATATATATATATAAATTATATATATCTACCGACCCTATTTTTTGTTAGCATGTAATAGGAAACACAGGCGGTTTGGGGTTGTTGTTGTTGTTGTTTTTTGGGGGGGACGGGGGGGCTTATGTAATCAGTTTCGGATGTTCTGACGGGATGAAAGCACTGTATGCATAGATTGTCATATTAGTAGCTAAATATTAGTATAAGATAAAAATTAATAATCAATTATAGGTAAAGCAAACTATTGTATATATTTCGATCTATAATACTATACAGACACGGCGGGAGGGGGGTGACTGAGAGGGTGCTCCAGCTCTATGACGACTATTACTAAAACTAATTAATATTATAATAATAATTATAATACTCGTGATGGTCGAAGTGAGTCTTAGTGGGCCAGTGGTAACACATTGGACACTCAAAGTAAAAGTAAAGTTTGTTTTATTTAACGACGCCTCTTGAGCACATTGATTTTTATCTTATCATCAGCTATTGGACGTCAATCATATGGTCATTCTGACATATGTATTTAGAGCAAAAACCCACTGCTGCCACATTGGCTACTCTTTCCGATAAGCAGCAAGGGGTCTTTTATATGCTACATCCCATAGACAGGACTGCACATACCACGGCCTTTGATAAATCAGTTGTGAACCACTGGATGGAATGGATATGGGTCCACTGAGAAGGATCGATCCAACAACCGACCGATTCACAGGCAGACACGCTACCGTTTGAGCTACACCCCGCTCCTATTATGAAATGAGCTGAGAACAGTAAGAAAGACGATATTTATTATTATCTAGGTGCACTATTTGCAAGTAGTATGAGCAGTTTATCACATCTGTTGATTGAAATTACAGGTGCAGTATCATACTTTCATGATTTGATTTGACCGGAAGAAAACTTCGGGATATTATGACATCTGGCCGGAAACAGAAAACTTGGACTGTGTTTTTTTGCAGATTACACTTGCGAGTTATTTGATGCATTCCTGGCTAATAATAGTCTGACTTTATTTTCGAAACTAGTATGTCGAGTGCTTATTTAGACCAGTGAAGCGATTCGGCACTCTTTGGGATATTACGACATCTTGCCGGGAACGGAAATCTTGCCAACCTTTGACTGCGTTATTTTGCCGATCACGATAGCGAGGTATTTGATGTGTTCCAGGCTAATAATAGTTGGACTTTATTTATATCCAAACAAGTATGTCGAGCGCTTTTCATTGCAGTTGCTCCGTTTTCTTTTTTTTAAATTCCACTAGACATCAGATTAGTGGAAAGTGATTATTTGGTAGCCCGATTGCTAAAACTACTAGCCACGGGCGTTGGGCTACCGTATTCTAGAAACCCTGTAGTATGGTGGTTACACAGCTTAAAAACTAAGGTCTGTACACTATAAACTCTTTCTTTATCATGTAATAATACCTTTCACCTATGATAGGTGTAAATGAACAATGTGCATGACATTATTACTTAAACCCATATCATAAACAAGAAGCTAAACCAACCCAACACAACACAACCCAACTGACTGATAACAGACGCAACTTACTTTTTTCACTATTGATAGAAGAATGCTGTCTATAAACATCTTAAACCCAACATGCTGGCCATATGTTCTTCGATACACCTAAAACACAGAATTTAAGATCAAATACTTATATCAATATGTACATTGTATAATTATGTAGTAATACAAAGTTTTATCCAAGGAACAATAGAGGTATAATTATGTAGTAATACAAAGTTTTATCCAAGGAACAATAGCAGTAATTATTCCCTGTTAAACTTCGCTCACTAATACTTGTATCATTATGTACATTGTATAATTATGTAGTAATACAAAGTTTTATCCAAGGAACAATAGGGGTAATTATTCCCTGTTAAACTTTGCTCACTAATACTTGTATCATTATGTACATTGTATAATTATGTAGTAATACAAAGTTTTATCCAAGGAACAATAGCCGTAATTATTCCCTGTTAAACTTTGCTCACTAATACTTGTATCATTATGTACATTGTATGATTATGTAGTAATACAAAGTTTTATCCAAGGAACAATAGCAGTAATTATTCCCTGTTAAACTTCGTCCACTCAAAAATAATAAACATATTAATCTAGTTAATAAACCATTGTTTGTTTAACGACACCCCAACACATTGTTTATTCAGTGTCTAATATACGTATATGGTATTCAGTGACACATAGTATTTTAGAAGAAAACCGCTACAGCCACATAGGTTATGCTTTCCAATTAGCAGCAAGGGATCTTTTCTATGCACTTTCCCAAAGTCAGGTCAGTACATGCTACTGCCTTTCATAAACCAGTTGTGGACCACTGTTTGGTGTAAGTGGTGTATTGTGGCCTCTGTGGAGCACTCACTCTGGGTTGGAGCTGGTATTGAGATTAAAAATTCCATGCCTCAACTGAGATTTGACCCTGGTACCTACCAGCCATGAGACCCACAGCTTAACAACAGTGCCACCGAGGCCGGGCATTTCTTGAACATCAAGTGTAAGGGGTCAACCATTTTTTTCATTATTTTTCACGAGCATACAAAATGAACTTTGGGGTGGGGTGAGGGAGGGGAGGTAGTTAAAGGGACATGTATGCTTTTGAAAATAATTTTAAAATGACGATAATACTATTTCAAAATCATCATTTTTTTTTTTCATTTTCAATTTGTACCCTTTTGGGGAGGGAGGGAGGGGGTTCGGAAAAAGAGTATGTTTATGTACGCTCATGAAAATGATGAAAAAAAATGGATGACCCTTAAGAAATATGTTCTTCACCTTACCTGCATTACTAGGTTAATCTCCAATGTTATTTGAATATTATAGTCATATACACAAAGTCAAAACCTGCCTCTTTCAGTATATTCCAATTACATATTAAGTCTTATACAAATACATAATTATATTATATAGAAAAATAAATATGTTTTGGTCATCGTGAGTTGTTCCCAGATATCAACTGTATACTTATACACAAACACACACACCTGTATATTAAAAATAAATGATGGTTTTTGTTATTGTTTATTGTGTCCACATAGCAATGTCGGTTCATAGAGTAGACTATAATATGCTGTTATCCAAGTTGTGTAAAGTTTGTTTACTAACTTCATTCACATTGTGTGCATGTGACAAATATTTAAAAAGAAATATAATCTTCAGTACTACCTACATGTTTACCTTTGTTAGAATTAACTGCAAATACATGTACGTGTATATAACAATTATGTTACACTTACTGGATTAATTCAGGCGCGGATGCAGGATTTCTGAAAAAGAGGGAGGGAGGGGGTCCTAATGTGATGAATGAACAGGACTGGGGGAAAATGGTTAATTTTCACATCCTTCCACTCAGAAAATATATATAAAAGAAATGAAACAATACGATAAAAGGGGGGGCTGACACTCTGGACCCTCCCCACTGGATCCGCTATTGTAATCCACCCATTTTACAGTCTATCTATAGTGTATGCAACATAATGGGGATTAGACTTCTCATTTTGGGAGTGACAGCTGTATAATTATACAATTAATATTGATAATACAGGTATTCTTGTACATCAATGACTTTCTGACAGCAATGACACACTATAAAAACCTACAGATTCTAACAGCATGGACATGCTATGAAAACCTTCTTTCTTTACCACAGATTCTGACAGCATGAACATGCTATGAAAACCTGCTTTCTTTACCACAGATTCTGACAGCAATGACATGCTATAAAAACCTGCTTTCTTTACCAGATTTTCAATTGACCATAGAATGACTCCCAGTGAGTTTTATTTTTATGCTGGGGTATTGTTAAACAACTACCCACAGGTATCCACAGGTATGTACAGGTATCTACAGGTAGTATTTACAGTGTGCATCACAATGACTAATATTTCAACAGTCAACATCACTGTAATGTTTTCAAAGCGAGCATCACTAAATATTCTCATAGTCAACATCACTAATATTTTCATAGCGAATATCAATGATATTTTCATAGTCAACATCAATAATATTTTCATAGTGAATATCACTGATATTTTCATAGTCAACATCACTAATATTTTCAAAGTTAGCATCACTAAAAATTCTCATAATCAACATCACTAATATTTTCATAGCGAGTATCACTGATATTGTCATAGTTAACATCACTAATATTTTCATAGGGACTATCACTGATATTTTCATAGTCAACATCACTAATATTTTCATAACGAGTGTCACTATAATATTTTCAAAGTGTGCATCACTGTAATATTTTCATAGAGAGCGTCACTAATATTTTCATAGTGTGTATCACTAATATTTTCATAGCGAGTATCACTGTAGTACTTTCATAGTCAACATCACTGATATTTTCATAATGTATTATTTAATGTAATATTTTCATAGTGACTATCGCTGTAATATTTTCAGTCAACATCACTAATATTTTCATAGCAATGTAATATTTTCATAGTGACTATCACTGTAATATTTTCAGTCAGCATCACTGTAACATTTTCATAGCGAGTATCACTGATATTTTCATAGTCAACATCACTGTAACATTTCCATAGTGAGTATCACTGTAATATTTTCATAGTGACTATCACTAACATTTTCAGTGTGCTTCATTGTAATATTTTCCTTTTGACAGAGAATGAAAAATGTAGTGAACTCTTTATTAACTTGGCAAAATAATTTTCTGTGTCTTTAAAAGCTACATTACAGTGAATTATAATTTATATGTATATAATATTATATATATATGTTTTTAATAAAAAACAATGTAACTAAAAATAAATTGTTAAAGCTTTATAGATTTTTTAATTAATATATAATAATGAAACCTTTAAATGAGACTGTCTATATGTAATTTATATCTGTTTAAAGTTTCTCTTTGTTCACTGTATTTAGCGACATTAATACTGACCCAAGGACCAGTTTGAGGTTCATTGTTAAGTTGATGATATTTTGACAGGCAGCGATCGTCTACATGCCCTCAATCTTGCATCTGTCACATTTAAATATGTTTTCTATCAGGTCAGTGAACATTATAATTAAAATGACTCAAAATACATTTAATTGATATTTGATAAGTTTCCAGTATTACAAAATTAATATACAAAACAATTTTTTTTTTTTTTTTTTTATAAAAGTTTAAATACATGATTATTTTGACAAGCACCATCCTATCTTACACAGAAAAAAGGGTCAAATATTTGAATATTTTATCCTTAGTATTTAAAATTAAAGGGTAATACAGGATTGTCATTTTGAACCAATTTTTGTGTCAATCATAAAAATTTTAAATAGAAAATTTTCACCTGCAGTTACAAACTACATGTAGCATGTTCAATGTTTGTTACAGCAATTTTGATTGGTTAGTGCCTTAATAATGTGCTTCTGGTTGTGGTTCTCCGGGTTAGGAACAATATAATTATAAAATACAACAAGTAGTCCCCTGGAACCCCGGCCTGATCTGTTACTGTCACAATCCAATCTGCTTCTCCAAAACAAAATGAATATCTGGTAATAAAAAATAATTAAAAAATAATAAAATATAGAATATTCTACTGATTCTACCTAATACATGTACGTGTAGTTTGTAGAATTTTCTCAGTAATATAAAAATTGTTTTCTTTCACTAACTGTTTTCCATGGACAGCTGTGTACACATAAACCACACCTCACTAGGTGTGGTCTCAAAAGAAGTGAAATAAATATAAATTCAATCAATGGGTTTTTATTAGGCCTACTGTGTATATGTTCGAGGAAAGAAGTTCTTTACAAATTTACACACAATTCTCAAATTTGATTATAAAGGCAACACACATTTAAGTTTAGGGTTTTTATTGCTGTGTATATATTAGAGGAAAGAAGTTCTTTATGACTAAACATAAAAGATATTCATGTTTGGGTGTTACCTTGGAAACTACTCATCTGCAAAATGATTAACATTTGAATTAGTTCTGTGGATAAAAAATGTGTAATAATTCAGTTCTTTAAATTTTCTGTAAAATAAGTTTCTATATACTTTCTATCAACCCATCTATCTTCCCGTAGCATGTATTAATCTCTGTAAACAAGAGATTGGAAAAAAAAAGTTATAAGAAGTTATTCAGTCTCCTAACTGGTGATTAAAGAAATGGATTGTTAAATGACACCCATGCATATTGTTTATTCAGCTGCTATTAGGTGTCTAGACATATGATATTTTGTGACTCATGGTCTTTAAAGGAAACCCACAACCGCCACTCTTTCTGATCTTTTACATACGGTTTCCCACAGATATGACAGTACATACCACAACCTTTGATAAACCAGTTATGGACCACTGATTGGTGCAAGTTGGTATAAGGTGTCTAGACATATGATGTTTTGTGACTCATGGTCTTTAAAGGAAACGCACAACTGCCACATAGGCTACTCTTTTTGATGTTTTACATACGGTTTCCCACAGATGTGACAGCACATACCACAACCTTTGATAAACCAGTTTTTCTATCACTGTAATTCAATCTCTTACTACCGAAAGTTTAAAAATAAAAAGGAAATGATTGTTTAATGAAACCCCCGTAGCACATTTTATATTCAGTGGCTATTATACTTTGCGTCACGTCAGTTTGGCACCATCGTTTTTAATAATAACTTTTCTTCTATGGAATACAAAACAAAAAACGGTTATGGAAATTAAACGAAAGACCTATTTTTTTATACAAAATTTCAAGAATATATACTGAACATCAATTTTTTTATGAGGAAAAAAAGGATTTTTATGCATTTTCAGCTGTATTTTTGCACTTTTTAGTTACTATTTTTGTTACCTTAGCAACCATATATAATCCAAAAAGTTATGAAATGAAAAAATACTTTTGTGTATCATGTACACATTGCAGAAGATTTGAAAGGCAATTGTTTGTCCTTTTGGCGCTTATTTTTCAACTGAAAAAATGCTGGTGTTTTGATGTTCCACTTCCGGTAACGCAAAGTATAGGTATCAGACATAAATATATTATGGTGTTTTGCAATGCGTGGTCTTTAGAGGAAACCTGCTACTCCCACACACTAGAAGGCAACTCTTTTTTATTACCCCAGTGGGAACTCATAACGTTTTACATAATTTTTTGTTATTTTCACATGTGAAATATCACGCATTGGTTTAACAAGGCATTTCATTGGGTCACTCTGGCCGTTATGACCAATAAGCTTGACTGTACTAAATATGACATCATCATAATTTTGTAAACGTGCAAATGATATCACTAAACCTAGAAAAAATACAACGTAACGTCATCCATAACGTTATAGGATAGCATTTCAGTAAACTGCTGCACAATTAGAAAGTTTAAAGAATAGAACAATTAAAATTGTATGGTGTAATAAATAGAATATTAAACTTGTTACCATTTATTATCAAATTTATGTCCCTCGTAAAATAATTTTCCTTTGCACTCATTAAAGATAGTGACAAAGAAAAATTATTTCTCTTGGGACATAAATTTGATTATAAATGGCAACTCGTTTAATATCATCTATATATGATCTTTCCCAAATACTTAACAAAAATATTAATCAGACACTTTTACTAGGTAAGATCAGTTTCCTGAAAATATTTTTGATTTTATTTATGCCTAAAAATAATAATTAAAAAAAACCCCTCCTAAACCAACCTTGTTGTTTATGACTTTGTAGTGACAAATACTGTGTGCTCCGGCATTGTTGAATCTCTTCACAGCCGCTTCAGAGACTTTCTTCATGTCTATCTGCTTGAATATTGCCAGGTCCAGTTTGATCTGTCGATAGGTTTTTGGACAGTCGAGTTGTTTGTAGAACTGAGAGATATTGGGCTGCGGACACGAGCACTTCTCATGATAGACATTACCTGATTAATACAAAATAAATAGAGAATATTAAATGAGTTGAGATTTAATATCAAATTTATGTTCCGAGTGAAATATTTATTTATATATTTATTTATTTAATGACCCCAAGCACAAAATTAAACATCGGCTATTGGGGGTCACACTATGGTTACTTCAAACATTTATCCTAACATATCTACATTCTTTCCAAACATATATACATACAAATTAATGATATCAAAATGTATACCCAATATATTAACTAGAAACAAACTACTAGTAAGAACATGAAAAAACTAATTTTCTGTAAAATCGGTCTCCTTTAAAAACTTAATAATAAGCTGTGGGTGGAATCAAAATTATTCCACCACACTCTAATTAACAAATACATTATCTCTAACAGGTTGAAGGTGAGGACAATCCACCAAAATCCAAGTGAAATAATTTTCCTTAAAATTATTTCATAATGGACACAAATTTGACAATAAATGGTAACGAGTTTGATATTCTATTTATTAACCCAACAATTTTAATCATTTTATTCTTTAAACTTTCTAATTGCATAACAGTTTAGAGAAAAGCTATCTTATAAATTTATAGATGAAGTGGATTAAACATACTCCTTAACCCTCCAGACATGTAATATGACACCAGAATTACCATTAAAGGTGATTTAAGTATATAAAACATATTGGTTGTCATATTGGTGGCCAATGGATTTCTAAATCCTAAGTAGGCTAAATTTATTATTTGACGGAGCGAGATCTAGCTCAAACGGTAGCGAGTCTGCCTGTGAACCGGTCGGTCGTCGGATCGATCCTTTTCAGTGGACCCATTTG
>JAULBS010036121.1:0-10112 GCA_032355785.1 Symmetromphalus regularis
GTCTTTTATATGCACCGTCCCATAGACAGGACAGCACATACCAAGGCCTTTGATAAACCAGTTGTGGACCACTGGTTCGAACGGAAAATAGCCCAAACTGCATATGGGTCCGCTGAGATGGATCGATCCGACGACCGACCGGTTCACAGGCAGACACGTTACCGTTTTAGCTAGATCCCGCTCCTTAGAGCAGGGAGAAACCTAATAAATTATTCTGCATTATTATGCTACATTGGGCCATCACAACTGGGATCCATTCTGTGTGAAATCGTATAGTATAGTATGTTATGCTTAGGTGCCAACACAGAATGTTTTCTAATAAAAGCTGTTCAGATGCGCCAGACTCGTACATTCTCAGCTTATTAACAAATTCCCTTGGCTGAATTCTGTCACCTCATTGACAAGGTTTACTGGATGTACTTGGCAGCAGACTACATTTGCTCTGTGGAAGATGATGTGGACTCTATTTGGGTAATGTTTATCTAATAGATAATTTTTGAGTTAGGGTGGGAGGGGTAGTGTTCATTAAAGAAATAAATTAATTAATTTAATTTATCAATAAATAAGTCTTAACCTTTGTACTGACAATTGATTATTCTTCTTCTTATTATTATTATTATAGAAAATAATTATAAGATAGATAAGTTAAACTAGTTTTAAAAAGTAAATAAATGTGTCGGCGCTGTCCTATACTGGTTCAACTTTGAGCCAACCTCATTACTGTTTGTACCTATTTCCGTGCTGTCTGTCAGAGGTTGGTGTTGACAATAAATCCACTGCCGCCACACTAATGCGGCTACGCTTCCCAATAAGCAGTAAGGGATCTTTTATATGTAAATAGCACATCCCACGGCCTAAACCAATTGTGAACCACTGTTCGGTGTAAGTGGTATACACCTACTCACTGAGCTTTCGGAGCACTCTCTCTGGTTTGGAGCCGATGCTGAGATAAAATATTGCAAACCTCGACTGAGATTTGATCCTAGTACCTTCCACCCGCGAGTCCAGTAACTTAACCATTACACCACCGAGGAGGGTGGCTCATATTTGTGGCGAAATATTATCATATTATTCTCACACAATCTGGTATTTCTTAAACTGAATGTTAAAAGTCCAAAATGTGATCGCAAACATTATCACAAATTTGTCTCTCAAGATGCCAAAAATTGGTATAATTATTTACCAAATCCCCTCCCGGTTAATTTTCAACGTACATGCATTTTGTATTGCTGCTAACTGGATTTGTTTGACCACTCACACTTCAAATCGGATACCATGCGCCGCATACCAGATGCTATATGCCGCACACAACATGTCATACAGCGCATACCCAATGCCATACACCGCAAATAGGATGCCATACACAAAACACCGTATGCCGCACGCCTGATACCATACGCCGCACACCGAATGCCATACGCCACACACCAGGGTCCATAGGCCACACGCCAGGGTCCATAGGCCACATACCGCATCCTACACGCCAACTATCGGATGTATCTGAAAACAGTTTTAGATTCACTCCCACGGAGACTTCTACGAAAATGGAAATTCGATTAATTACCAGAAATCATAGGTGGGGGGTCATCATTTAAATAGGGCAGCAAGTACACTCACAGTTACAAAGTGGCCTTGCTCTTTATGGATAATTATTATCTGAATGACTGTAATCATATACCTATTGCCCAAGGGTATCACACCACTTGACAGAAAAGATAATTTTAAGATAAATTATTTAGGCCTTGATATCTCTAATTTATTTATAACTTACTGACTGTGTAATGCCTAATGTTACTGGGGCTAAGAGTAAAGAAATGACACGTCGAATGGTTATTTGGTTATTCTTTTTCCTAAGTACTGGTATTAATATATATATTTTTCTGTCATTAAATCGATTATATACATAATTGTGCTATTTGTGGCAAAAAAGTGGATTGTGTAGCTAAATGGTGTTTATGGCAAATACTCGTTAAGGTCGGATACACACACTTTTTTGACATCTGATACCATCTTTTAGGCTAACTTTTTTATTTGTTTGTTTGTAAGTGTTTTATTAATTATTATTATTATTTTGTTGTTATTATTATTATAGTTTTTATTGTTTTCGTCATCGTCCTATTTGTTGTAAGCATCAGCTACATGTCGCATCAACGATAGCTGAAGTTCTCGCGCACATTAGACATCCGGATTCTCTGTTTTAAACGCATACTCCCACGGACCCTTGACCTAATTAATTTCCAAACAAAGAATGAATTTTAAATATAAACATTTGATTTGTCCATAAAAATACTTCATTCAACTAATTACATAACCACCATATCTCGCTTATTATCAACATTTTAAAAATAATAATGAATTATGCTCACTAACAAATAAACCGAAAAAACTAACTTTCTCCGCTGAAGGAGGTGTGATGCATATATTTCGAGCCACGTGATGGGCATTCCTCCTATTAGTCGTTCTTTTGAAACGTCTCAATATTTGTGTAGCTATGAAACATGTATTGAAACCTTGAAATTTGAAGAATTCTAATTTTTTAAATGTAAAAAAAAAGTGGAATTCCCAATACCATGCTTCAGTTAAAACGTCTTGCGTGATAAGAAAACGAGTTCTAGTATAACAAATGCATGTAAGTTTCATTCGTAATCAATATTTAGAGCACAAAGACCCTTAAATTCTGTGGGAATATGCCTTTAAGAATAGCCTAGTGGCGGAAGCGGGTTTCCTCTTAAGATAGTCGTAAAAAAACTCATATGTTAAACACCCAAATAAACGATAAACAAACAATGCCTTCGGGTATCCTTAAATAAATAATTCTTTCCATTTTCAAAAATCCGTAAACCAGAAAGTTAAATAGTGTGACCTTGTAGATGAATGTTCTAAGTACGTAAACCAGAAAGTTAAATAGT
The DNA here is from genome assembly GCA_032355785.1 of Symmetromphalus regularis. Lineage (NCBI taxonomy): Eukaryota > Metazoa > Mollusca > Gastropoda > Neomphalida > Neomphalidae > Symmetromphalus > Symmetromphalus regularis. Next base: position 2,910 of record JAULBS010036121.1, read on the forward strand.
GCGGCCTCATAGATGAATGTTCTAAGTTCGTAAACGAGAAAGTTAAATAGTGCGACCTTATAGATGAATGTTCTAAGTATGTAAACCAGAAAGTTAAATAGTGCGGCCTTATAGATGAATGTTCTAAGTATGTAAACCAGAAAGTTAAATAGTGCGGCCTTATAGATGAATGTTCTAATTACGTAAACCAGAAAGTTAAATAGTGCGGCCTTACAGATGAATGTTCTAAGTACGTAAACGATTTTAATTTCACACTACTACGCAGCTATTGTCAATTAATAGCCCGTGCAAGATGCGTTTATTTGTATCTAACTAAATAATGCATTCCCGCCATAATTGACGACCTCCAGACGAATACATTATACATGTAGATACAAATCTGGATCTCATCTGGGTTCGTTCAGACTAGCGTGCGCAAACGGCCATATCTTCATAGTTCTGCACGTCACGTACGGAGGAAACATGTCAAACCATTGTTATGTATATAAGTACGTTTTATATTGCATAATCCATAAAGAATACTAAACGACATCGCGTGTGATATTGTATATATATATATAATAAGTATGGGAGCCGCCGTTGTTTAGGTATTATGTATCGTCAGAGGTGCGATGGGTCGTCCTATCGATCCACCAGTGTCAGACCCAATGCAGGGATTGAAACTAACGCTTGCTCTCTTGCCCGAGACCAATTAAAATCCCTGAGGGCGAATAAACCCTCAATGACGCTAGTCCCCCGGGTCAGTAGATTTCTTTTCCAATCTTGTATTCACAATTTGTATTATTTTCAGATAATAGCTGTCAGACTTATAATTTGCCAATCTTGTATTAAGAATTTGTATTATTTTCAGATAATAGCTGTCAGACTTATAATTTGCCAATCTTGTATTAAGAATTTGTATTATTTTAACATAGTAGCTGTCAGACTGATAATTTGCCAATCTTGTATTATGAATTTGTATTATTTTAACATAGTAGCTGTCAGACTGATAATTTGTCAATCTTGTATTACGAATTTGTATTATTTTGACATAGTAGCTGTTAAGACTGATAATTGGCCAATCTTGTATTACGAATTTGTATTATTTTGACATGGTAGCTGTCAGACTGATAATTTGCCAATCTTGTATAAAGAATTTGTATTATTTTAACATAGTAGCTGTCAGACTGATAATTTGCCGATCAAACCTATATTGTACACCACCTTTTAACTGTTCTTTAAAATAAAACAAATAACAACTTAGTAACACCATACGTGAACCATAAGGTACATCTGTAATTCGCGTTACGGATCAACCCAATCTTAAAATTAAAGTGAGGGACTAGTGATTTTTCATGGGGACGGGTAACTTATTAAGTATATTAGTTCCCCAGGCAAATGAAAATATTTTTTTTAATTTCTACCCCTGCAATGGGTTATTTCCTTTTCCAACCAATGGTCCACGACTAAAGTAACAAAGGTTTGTGTTGTCCGATCTGTGAAAAGATGTATATAAAAATAAAAATTATATTAATCGGAATGACAGCATATGTGGCGGTAGCTGGTTTCTTCTATGAACCACGTGTCAGAAATAGCATCTTATAGCTGCTGATTAAACAAAAAGTAAAGTTTGTTTTATTTAACGACGCCTGTAAAGAACATTGATTTTTATCTTATCATCGGCTATTGGACATCAATCATATGGTCATTCTGACATATGTCTATAGAGGAAACCCGTTGCTCCTTCCGATAAGCAGCAAGGGAGCTTTTATATGCACCGTCCCACAGACAGAACAGCACATATCACGGTCTTTGATGAACCAGTAGTGGACCACTGGTTGGAACGGAAAATAACCCAAAATGCAGATGGGTCCACTGAGAAGGATCGATCCGACGACCGACCAGTTCACAGGCAGACACTTTACCATTTGAGCTACAAGCCGCTGTTGATTAAACAAAGAGGTTTTCCTTTTCATCTATTTAATTATACTGTGTTGACGGAGGTTTGGGGGGCTGGGGGTGGGGGGCTGGGGGTGGGGCTTCATGCAAGAGTAGTAGCAGCTCCCCTTAATTTGATGGGTATGTTCAGTCACGTGTTTCGATACTTTGGAAGATTAACAACACTAGCGGGTCCAGAGGTGCGTCCAAGGGGTCTGGATCCGCCCCTTTTCTCGTATTTTTTTTTTTCCTAGTGGAAGGATGTGAAAATTAAAACAAAAATCCCCTGTCCTGTTCACACATCACATTTGTACCACCCTCTTTCAGAAATCCTGCATCCGCGCCTGAACCAATCTGGTTTCCTACTTTTTATTATGCAATTAACCAGACATTGAAAAGAAAACGTATCCAATTAAAAGAACATTAATTTGATGTATACTGTAAATGCATAGAAATGGTTCTGTGCATCAGAATATTTTCAAAAAACATAAAAATCCTATTATCTGTAATGCATTTAAGCGGAGTCCACTTTAATGGGTATTTTCTAAAAATACTTTTACAGATGTGACAGTGTATGTCATAGACGTTCATAAGCCAGTCGTGCTGCACAGGAAGTAAAAAAGGAAATTACTGAAAAGGTTCGATCTTAAAACCTTTAAAACATCAGACATCACAGGCGGATCCGTGAATTGTGAAAGGGGGAACAAAATACTGTTGATGTTAAAATTGAAAGAGTGTGTACAAAGTTATTTAACATTAAATCATAAAAGGTATTTAATAAATGCGGCTTGAGACCTTTATTACGTCGACAACAAATGTGACTTGCAAGATAACCATATTTAATAAATATGACGTGATACCTCAATCTAGTAAGCTATTTTTCATCAACACCAAATGTTACATGCAATATAGCACACTTTAATAAATGTAGTGTGAGACCTATAATTATTACGTCAGTAGAAATTCGTTACGTGCGAGTTTAGGTATCACGTGACAGATGTGATTGACGTCCCCGTGGTGGACCGTGTTAACAGCAGAATGGTCGGTTTGTTTCCACTCCCTTAGTAAGGTAGTGGCCTTTGATGAACCTATTGTGGACCACTGGTTGAAACGGAAAATAACCCAAGCTACAGATGAGTCCACTGAGAAGGATCGATCCGACGACCGACTGGTTCACAGGCGGACATTCTACCATTTGAGCTACATCCGCTCCGAGACATAATTCCAATAACTATGAACAGTAAGACAGACTGCGTAAACACTACACTGGATCCAGTCTGCAGGAAAATGAACGCATGTTTGTTATTTCACCTTAAATTTCAGTCTTGTTTTGCCAAGTAATAACAACAGCTATAAACACTAGAGTTCAAGTTAAATTACTTTCACATTGACCACAATTGCAGATATCGACATAAGGAAAGGATTTGTTTAACGACACCCCCAGCAGATTTTTTATTCAGCGGCTATTAGGTGTCAGACATGGTGTCTTGCGACTCATAGTATTTAGAAGAAAACCGCTACCGACGCATATGCTACGTTTTTTTCCGATTCGCTTTCCCACAGACAGGACAGCACATATCACGGTTGTTGATAAACCAGTTGTGGACAACTGGTCAGTACAAGTGACATACATCTACCCATTGATTCTTACGCAGCACTCACTCTGGGTTGGAGCAGGTCTCAAGATTAAAAATCTCCTGCTTGACTGAGATTTGATCCTGGTACCTACACGTCACGTGTGAGACAGCTTAACCACTACGCCGTCGGTCATCAAATACAAACATCTGCCTTGTTTTCAGGCTATCTTTCACGTGTTCTGAAAAGAGATTTGACATCTGCCTTGTTTTCAGGCTATCTTTCACGTGTTTTGAAAAGAGATTTGACATCTGCATTGTTTTCAGGCTATCTTTCACGTGTTCTGAAAATATTTGACATCTGTCTTGTTTTCAGGCTATCTTTCATGTGTTCTGAAAAGCGATTTGACTGTTTCCAAACGTTTTCAGTGAGTTTAATACAAAACGCTAAAACCAGTCTAGTAATCGACCGCTAGCTATGTCGTCCTGAAAGTAGGCCAGGGCTGATTTCAATATAAACATTTTCACAAAGACTTTAAAGTTAAAGATACACACACACTCAGACACACACACACTTATACTTTCAGACACACACACACTTACACTTTCAGACACACACACACTTACACTTTCAGACACACACACATACTCTCAGACACACACACACTTTCAGACATACACTCACACACATACACTCACACACATACACTCACACACATACACTCACACACATACTCATACACACACTCTCTCACACAGACGCGCACACACACAGATAGACACACACACATACACATGCAAAGACAGACACACACTCTCTCACACAGACGCGCGCACACACACACAGACACACACACATTCATACACATACAAAGACAGACAGACATACATTTGTATTTGATCTTAAGGCTCTATTTGATCCATGGTACAGACCCGTTACCTTAAATTCCCAATGGTTCCTTCGAGAGGAATAGATCTGGCGACTGACCGCCCCTTGGGCGGACGTTGACATTGAGAAATCTCTCAACTGAATGCTTGAAGCCTAAATAATAATAATAAAGTCATCTAGACAAACATTTAATTCAATTATTTCTTCAACAATTTTCTTATTTTTCTGCCATACTCCTATCTCAATACATTTTCCTCCATTTTGCTTTTTGTCCTTAATATCGTTACAGGCCGACTAATTGCGTTATATAGGGTTGCATTGTAATTTTATTATTATATTGTCATAACTTTAAATGCCAAAGCATCCCCTGTTGTTTTACTAACTGAATCTCATGTAACATAATTAACTGGCTGGTATTTTCTAGTTAATTTATACCATGCCAGGTTCGATACTTATGTACCGCAGTGGTTAAACTATCGGTCTCATGGATAGTAGGTACTGGGATCAAATGTCAGTCGAGGCATTGGGTTGAACCGATGATCGTATTGTTCTAATGTAACGTGAAAGGAAGCTGTTATGTGTGTATTTTACTGCGCATGAACTATAACATACGGCTTGAATTGTTGTGGTTAAGTAAACAAAACACATTAATTGTAACATACGGCTTGCTTGTTATGTTTAACTACATGAAATTGGGTTAAACCGACGACCGCATTGTTTTAATGTAACGTGATGGTACGTGAAAGGAAGCTGTTATGTGTGTATTTTACTGCGCATGAACTGTAACATACGGCTTGCTTGTTATATTTAAGTACACGAAATTGGGTTAAACCGACGACGGCATTGTTTTAATGTAACGTGATGGTACGTGAAAGGAAGCTGTTATTTGTGTATTTTACTGAACTGTAACATACGCCTTGAATTGTTATATTTAACTACACGAAATTGGGTTAAACCGATGACCGCATTGTTTAATGTAACGTGAAGGTACGTGAAAGGAAGCTGTTATGTGTGTATTTTACTGCACTGTAACATACGGCTTGCTTGTTATATTTAACTACATGAAATTGGGTTAAACCGATGACCGCATTGTTTAATTTAACGTGATGGTACGTGAAAGGAAGCTGTTATGTGTGTAATAGAAGGTGACAATTAAAGAGACAAGCTAACGCACTAAGAGACTCGAAACAAGCCGAGTTTAACTGCTGTTAACGCGGCCCATCACAGGGACGTCAATCACATCTGTCTCGTGGTACCTAACCTCGCACGTAACGAATTTCTACTGACGTAATAATTATAGGTATCAGACCACATTTATTAAAGTATGCTATATTGCATGTAACATTTGGTGTTGATGAAAAATAGCTTACTAGATTGAGGTATCACGTCATATTTATTAAATATGGTTATCTTGCAAGTAACATTTTTTGTCGACGTAATAAAGGTCTCAAGCCGCATTTATTAAATACCTTGCAAGTAACATTTGTTGCTGACGTAACATAGGTTACGAGAGTAAGGTCTCATATCATATTTATTAAATACAAGTACCTTGCAAGTAACTTTTGTTGTTGATTTAATATAGGTTACGAGAGTAAGGTCTCACATCATATTTATTAAATACAAGTATCTTGCAAGTAACTTTTGTTTTGATATAATATAGGTTAAAAGAGTGGGGTCTGACGTCGTACTTATTAAATAATGCTACCTTGCAAATTATGTTTTTCTGACATAATATAGATAAATTATCAAAAAATGGGCTCAAGCCACACTTAATAAATACAGCTATCTTGCAACGAACATTTATTTCTGACCTAACACAGCTTTCCATGGCCGTAACTACATTGAGGGAAATGAGGCAAATGTCACATACCGAAATTGACGACTTTTTTTATACAAAGACCCCCTCGCCCAAATTTGTTTGCTTTGCTCCGCGATTAACTATTTTTGCCCTATTTAAAAAAGAGTCTTGTTACGGCCATGCTATCAGACCACAACGTAAGACATTTGCACTGTTGTAACGTTACCATTAGCAACACCATCCCAAAGCAACGCAACGCAACCCAATGCTTTCAAATCTATCTGCTGTCAGGCCGTTTGCGTCTTCACTGATTTTAGCTGGGTGTGACAATTGTGTATACTTCTTGGAGCAATTGTTTAAAAACTGACCAAGTAAAACTTAAAAATTAAAACTGGTATACTAAAATAATAATAAGTAATTAAACAATAAATAAATTAATTAATTGCTAAGAAGGTTCATATCATGAGAAAGTCAAATGAAAAAACCTAAAAGGTTCGATAAATGTACAAATCATGTTTTAATTAATTGCAATTGGAAAATGTCTGCAATGTTCTTGAATTCGGGTTTCTGAAACGTCGATGGATCATTCGTGGATAAAGGAGGAGATTTACGCAACAGAGATGCAAAGAGTCATATGTCAGACGATCTCTGTCAACTGTTCAGCCTGGTGACAGATCCAGATATGGTACTGGGGGTGTCCTCGCCTCCCCTCCCCTGCACCTCAAAATTTGATTATTCTCAGAATGTATACTTAAAACGTTTAATTTCGATATAAGAGGAATCGGTACATTGTACAAATCCTTTAGCGACCTTTTCAAGTTTAACTCCAAGGGGCGGAGCCAGATAATGCATAAGGCTGACTAGGCGGAAGCCTAGGGGCCTCGCAGGTACTAGGGGCCTGTCTTTTTTTTACTGAGGCACTGCTACTAGATAGGGAAAACAAGTACCTCAAAGCCTAGGGGCCCGGTCATGGGGGCAACACGGCACTGTAGTCAGAGTCGTAGAATGAGGTCACATGGCTTACC